>JAQFYB010000813.1:0-43048 GCA_034694085.1 Pogonognathellus longicornis
CGTATCGACAACGTATCGTATCGACAACGTATCGTATCGATAAACGCTTTCCGATGCATCGATTTACAGCACTAATTGTAGCCAATTACCTAACCTAATAAAATATCAGAATAGGTAAATAAAACTAGATTACTAAACATATTGAAAATTAGCAATTCAGCAGGTATATTAATTTTCAGAATATTCCCCTATATTAAGGAAAAATACGCTTTCGCATTCGAATACAAATACAAATATTGTTAATGCTTACCTACCTACATACTTTACTTACCAATACGTTACAGATATGAGCTTATAGCTCTGACGATGACACTTAGGTACCTATAGTTATTTGCTTTTGCGATCTAAATATCTTTGTGTTTGTCTTTGGTCACGGTGACTGATTTCATGTAGTTGAAAGTTGAAAGGTGATGAAACTTTATCTTAGCCTTCTCATTACAATTATATCATACAGCAAACAAACATCAAGGCTACATGTACAAACATACAGATAGTATAGTGTGAAAATTATACATCCGCAGGCAGCAGAAGGATCAAAACAACACGTCATGAAAGTAAACTGGCATTGACAACACCACACTACAAATTGGCAAGCTTATAATTTTGAACTTAGCATAAAAGCGAGAAACAAACATTGAGAAACCTACATTTTTTAGGTATAGGTACTAAGTTCAGAGAAAGCTGAGAATAAGTTCAAATCCTGTGATATTTTAGAGAAGTCAAATTATATGGAATCATAAGATGAGGTCATATAACATATTACATATTAGGCCTACGATCAACAAAATTTTCAGCCAAGTCAAGATTTGCTCACTCCCCCTCACCGAAATTCCAAAAAACAGGTTATTTTGCCAAACAGTCTCAACTCTTTATTTAATAGGTTATTTTGCCTTTAAAGTGTAAAAAATCACATATTGAAACTTTCATATTGAAACTTTGCTCTCCCCTAAATCTTTTTCTAGATACGGCCGCCTAGTTACATTGAGTTAATTTGGCACTATTATGATCGTTCAAGATAAGAGTTTAGCTGTGTGTGACATACCAAACTATTTCGTTCATTCTTTAGTTTATGGCTTCATTGAATAAATAAATTACACCGTTACTTTCTCTTAACATAATTGCCTTGATCTTACAGTGGTTTATTAGTTTCTTTGTAAGTTTTGCACACTTTGCCACAATATTGTTCTACCAGCATCTGTTGACAGCAAAATGATTGTTGCGTCACATTTGCTAAATTACCCTAAGAAGCAGTAAACAATTTACAATTGTAAAAGTAAGTAATAAACAAAATGCCTAAATAGAAAAATCTAACTTATTGACAAACAACAAACTTACATTTCAATAATAATAATATTATAGTATACGCTAACCATTGCTCTTTAGAAACTCAATAACAAAGAGTTGTATATATTTTGAAAACGGGCCAAATGGAACCTCATGTTGAGGAATAGACTTTTTAATGAACCTACTACTGCGCAAAGGAATAACTGACATGATAATACTATTACACTTATACATAGAGAGAACACCAAGGGTGTTACTAGAAAACATTATATACTACTAGTAGGAGATCTAAAGAATTGTATTAAAAATGTCAGTAGAAATATACTTCAATGAAAATGTGTTCCATTTCAAGATGAGATTGGATTGAATTGAATAAAGTCACTGATGCAGTACCTGCGTATAAATAGTACTTAAGTTAAATGTAAAGATTCGCGTGGGTGCTCTACTCCAATACTGTAGTTCAGGCGCGTATCCAAGGAGGGTGCACGTGCACCCCCCAGAATGCATAAAATATATCAAAAATTAGATAATTTTGCCTAAAAAATTCACAAATTTTGCTCTAAGCGCGAATTGGATGCATTTTACATTGGTTTTAACCTAATTGACTCCATTGCAACGCGCTATGATGGACTTATATTCGAATTTTTCCTTACCAATAGTCAATTTTTGTATACAAACCTGCTGTGCACCCCCAACTTCTAATACTGGCTACGCGCCTGCTGTAGTTATACATATTATTATAGCCACTACCTACCTTACCTACGTATACACACGTACCGATAAAATATTGGCTTCGAAAGTTCATTCCAGATATTATATACTGGTTTATACCCGTCATAAAACTATGTCCGTGGATTTTGTATCATTGTATGTAACAGTGGGAGAAAGGAGTCGGGCACATACAGAGATTGAACTTCTACTAATCCGCCATAAAAACTTCGCCATATCTCCCATGCCTCCAATAACATCAACAGGAGTGAATGCTAATGCAACTTTGACAATATTTATGAATGCTTTGAAAGCTTTTCTTTGGCTTTACCTTTGGATCATTTTACGCTTTACATAGAACTTGGGCTTTCTGCCGCATTGTAAAGACTCAATACTTACCCCCTACTCTTCCGAACGCCAAAATGAAATAGAATTCATGAAAAGCGTCTCACATAAAGCTGTTGAAGCTTTTAGTGTTGACACAGTCTGCCCCATTGTGACACACACACACTCACGGTTATTTATTCATGCGTTATACTTTACCAGAGTATCAACTAGTATTTTGAACACACGTATCTAAGTAAACCTACCTACGTAGGTGTACATTTAAAGATCATAACATACAGGTACTACTACGTACGTACTAGCTATTAGCGTACGTGTTGGTACTAGTCATTGTATTTTCTGTTACAACAGCTCTACACGTCTTTAGTCTTTAGCAATCTATACACCTAAACAAAACACTCAACTAAAAATAAGTTTTCTGTCTAGTGTTTGTGTCATGATGTCATAAAAGAAACGTGATGATTGATATCATTATTTATGTGTAAAGCATATCGGTACCTATATACAATAATGGCAATACCTATACATTTTAATAAGACACGGCACAATAATGAATTTCGGTGTGAGTTCTGCATGGACACTTATAGGTATACACACGCACATTGTTATTTATAACAATGTGCTGTAGATACAAATGATGCACATTGATCTCAACAGTAGATTTTGTTCCCAGTTATACATAACTTGCGATGATTAATGTTGCCGTAAATTCTAAATATAGGTTGACATTCATAATGTGTTTATGTAGGTACTTACTTATAACGCAGGTACCTATATATAGACTATTTTAATGACTACCACCTACTTCGTTATTTTGCCTTCACATAATATTGTGCTACTTTTACATAAGTACATTGTTGGTTAACAATAAATTAGGATGATAAAACGGGGCATACACAACAGAAGGGATTTGTGTGAATTGAATAGGCATAATAAAACGAGATGGTTTATTAGGAGGAAAATCTACTAAAATGTATTGTTATTAAGTGGAATACATCATTATACGTGTATACATCTTTCTCTTCATGTATTACATTAGTAAATAAAATACAGCTCCCTGCATTAGTAAAGTATCGAGGTAGTTAGGTAGATGTGGGTATTATACATTAGAAAGCAACAGATTACTTGCGAGCATGTGTTTAGTGAGTATTTCTCTTTGATATCAAACACTTATTTCCTTTACTCCTATTGATCAAAAAAATACACTTTACTCGACTTGTTCCATATAAAGGGAAATGCAGCCAGCTATTAGCAATATTATATAAACTCTTTGTACCAATGAACTTTTGAAACTCACGAAAGCAAATATTGACATAAAAAGTATCGAATTTAATACTATTAGCATTTGTCTCATAAATAATTCTTTGATTCATTACTTTCTCCACACTACACAGCTAAAGGTCACTGACTGATGTCACACGCACACTTCCTTCCCGATTTACACACACTACTAATTTTCAGAGAAGCATTGAAAGTTTTAATGTAGCTAGGTATAAATCTGGTTTAGTACTAAAATGTAAGTGCTACGTATGTACTATAGGTACAAGGTACATTATAATATATTTCGGTTTTAATTGAACATGTAAGAGACACATAACCAGAAGTACCTACATAAAATACATACTGATTTTGTTTGCACTGTGTCTGATACTAGTAAAACCACTTAGTAAGTTTTGGAACTTGGTTCCTGGGTTTGTAATGTCAACAAAGACTAACAAAGTGGTATGTGAAAGATCGCTTAATTCTGAGAAAATGAAGAAGCAAACGAGAAACCTTATCGTACAGTACTTATTGTACACCGTATACGTTGGTTTAGCAATGTACGTTGCTGTTATTTGTAATTAGTATAGTATGACAGTAGTGTCAATATTTCCATTCAAAGGTAATTAATTTACTTGTACATAGGTCAAACATTGAAACACTCACTGTGACTATTAAGTCCTGGATGAAGCCAGATAATTGATGATGAATTTGCTAAAGACGGATTACATACATGTACCGTCATTGTGGTACATACAATATCTGCACAATATATCTAGCATAATAAACTTTCACAATAAATATTATTTAGCACCCATTGCAATGCTCGCCAGAATGACATTGACCCTCTAGATCTCTACCTTTGAATAGGAGTAATTCCAAAGTAAGTTTGGTATGTTTTATAGTAGTAGCAATAGCAAGTACCTACTGCTACAAGTAAATAAATGTAACTTTAACCTAGGTACGTGTTCTATACTGGCCTTTAGTCGTTTTATTCTACAATTGTAGCTACGATGATCTGCTATTGTAAGTTCCTGAGTTTGATTAGATTTTCTGTTGTTCGGTTCAGCTGTTGTTAGACGCATATAATAAAAGGTAGGTAAGTATTAAGTATGTAGTATGTCTCTTTTCGGCCGTTTTAGAACTGTGAAATTAAATGAGACGAGAGATTGTGCATAACATATCTTAAATGTTTGACCATCATAATGTGGAGTTTATACTAATAAACTATATATTTTAAACAGGTATCATAATGTGCTTGAGGTATAGGTTGAATAACAATTTCGTGAATAAGAAATTATGTTGGGGCAATTGCCCTCCCCCTGTATACGCCATAGTGACCTCATTGTTGCTCTAAACATTTTTATAACCCGCCCTAGATAACAATAAAATATGTAAAGTTTGAACCAATTTATTTCATCCGTTCTTGAGTTATCCTGGCCACAACACCTGGAAATATGTACACCTGTGAAGGACAGACAGACAAAACATTTACATTTATGTGGTCTCGTATCTCTACCTCAACAACATAATAAACACTAGAGATGCCATAATTATATTATTGTTATTAGAGAATCCGGAATACTGAACAGAATTATTGATACAATTTTGACCCAATGTTACTTTTTGGCTTTTGGCAGAAATGCATTGAGTTTTGACTTATTTACATACACCTACACATTCACATAGATATAAGATGTAAATACGAGCATTTTTATTACATGTGACATTTACTAAAAATTATTTAAGTAGGAACCTACCAACCATTTCAACCTTGAAACTTTTCATGGACAATTTGATATGCAATAGAGAGAAAACTTTATGTGAGGGGAGATTTTTGGGGTTTTATAATTCTGGCTTTCCTCTGTTGAACCTTTGAGAGTAAATAATGTTTGGACAGTTGGTGAATTAAATATTCTTCCTCCAACTACTGTTTTTAGCACACCAATGAATTAGATATACCAAAGACTGAGGAGGAGGCTAATACTCTTTCATTTGCTTTGGTACACATATAATGGTTGGCTGATGCTATAAAATATATGTATATGTCCTGACACAAGTTAACTTTATCCAAGTTGGAAATATATAATGGTGTTTGTTTGCTTTACGTACGTAGATCTACTAGCAGGAAACAATCACACACACTTTTAGTGACTTTTCACTTAGGGGAATGCTGCATTATTGACTTGGACTGTGAACATCAAACCTCACATGTATAATTAATTATTAGCATGCAAAGAATTACAGGTCACTGAGATGTAAGAAATGTTTACCAATTTGTGGAGAGTACATAGATTCCGTAGATTGATGACTGTGTGTGTGAAATCCCAAATCTACCCATTAATTGATATACATGGCTTAATAAAGTACCTACAGTACTTTTAATAAGTAGCTCTTGTGCTTTGTAAGGCTTTAATTGTGTACCTATTCTATTAGTATTATTGTAGTTACACTGATGCAGCCAAGGTGTGGAAAAGGAAGTAAATCCACCCCTCCCAAATCTTAAAAATAGTTATTATTTTCTTATCTTAATTTGCAAAAGTACACAAAATATAGAAATTTGCAGCATCATAGGTTGATTTTGGTCCAAATTAGCTCTTCTACTTCATATTGGGAGCTTGCCCCCTCCGAAACTAAATACTGGCTGCGCCCATGGGTAGTAGCAAAGTGTTCGTTAGAACTTTTTATAAATGATCGCTCATTCGGGATTTACACAGAGTGGAAACTCATTCATGATTTCATCATATTTGGAATAAAGTTATGCAAAATACGTAGTAAGTAGATCGCAGATGGATTTGACCTTTCATTTGCCTTTAAAAGACAATGTATGCAGCTGCAGAAGTTTTATTTGTAAGTTTGCGTAGATGAAATGTTTACGCTGTACGAGATGAAAGCAAGCAGATGCTTAAGGTTTTGAATGGGAACAGAATGAGACGGGAGTTTGCGGTACAACACTTCGGTCAGTTCTGAGTACACTTAAGATAGAAGAATTTTCTTCGGGGCAACTTCTTCCAAAGCAGTGCATGATTTCTTCGTTTCGACAATGTAGATTCCTATTTTTGTTGGTCTTTGTATTTTTGGTTTCTCTTCTTGATCTTCTCAACCTTTTTGACTTTCACTTGATCTTTCTATGTATATAGACTCTCACTCAATGGACAAATATAATTCTATGCTAAAATCCCTCTCAAGAAAAACTTCAAAATGTGTAGTGCAGACGGAGACTGGAAGAATCCTTTAGAGTGCCGTCGAAAGCTAAGTGGAGGATTTACGACAGACTACCTGCATAAAATACAATTAAGAAGGCAAAGACCGAATAAAATTAAGATCATGACAAACAAGAAATTTCGGAGATTACAGAAGCCCATGAATAAACAAGGAGACGAATGCGGTCAACAGGATATGAAAATCGTCTTGTGCCATAAAAAAGAAAGACAACAATTTTAAGAAAGAAACTAAGGTGAAAGGTCAAATACAGTATATACCTAGTAAATTAAACTAAAACACATTTTTCTCAGTAGACATTGCATTTTGTGTAGGTACATTGTGTACACAAACACTGTACACAAGGAGAGAATCCACACGATTTTAACATAATATGTCGTAACGTAAATGTACTAGGTATGTACTTAAGGATATTTGCTGTAACGATATTTTGAGCTCATCAGCTAAATTTTTCCACTTTTTTAATCAAACACTTTGGGTAAAAGTGTAAAGCTTGTTCTATAATATGTAGGCACTATATACGTGTAGGTACCTGTGTGTTTTAATAATATACCTACAGGTATGTATATAATATTTAAGTTACAAAATGATTATATTATTATACTCAGACATCTCTTTGATTATACATGACAAAGTTGAAGTTGACACGACAGATATCTAAAGAAGTAAGTACACTGCACTCGTAGATGGGCAGAACTATCAAAAAAGTAATTTTTTGTAAATTAACCCTCACTTTAGTATTTAGTGCCCTGTGACATGAATACATCTCTATACTCTATACTCTATACTACGTAAGTCAAAGATGAAAGTAGTCTCTGACAGTATCTCATTTAGTGAGTTTTATAAATTAAGTACAGATAGCTAACTAAATGAATGTCGAGGATATAATGAATAGCCAATATAGCAAATGAAACTTTAATCAACTTAATTCTCTTCGGGTAGGATAGGAAGTTAAAAGTGGTGTGATCTCTGCCGACTTTTATATGGTTTCCTTCTGGAGTTTTGTAAACATTTTTATGTTTCCAGTTTTAGTCAAGAAGACATATAAAGCTACATGAAGCCAATTCTCATTTTCTTGATTAGTAATTTCTCTCTTGATTACTACTTTCACTTTTTGCTTCCAGTCAAAAGTACTTCACGTGTTGCCATGTAGTAATAGAGTAGAAACGGGTCTTGCGTCACAGTCACTATATAGGCCTGTTGTACACTGAGTCACATCTTGAGACTCAGTGTATTTAGACAGAAAGCAGTAGTTTATACATAAAAGTACGTGCAGTAGGATAATAAAAAAATGATATTGCAACAGAAGTCTGACTAAACTCAAAGTTATGTGAGAATGTGTGGGCAAATACAGAGAAATTTTATTAAATGTTTCTTTCTAAGCTATCATGTAATTTCTGCTCGTAATACTTCTGTTATAGAAGTATTACGGGCAGACACTGTGCTGCAATATGCTGCAATAATACCGTTATAAGATAAACATTTTCTGAAAAAGAAAATATCGCTTCCGAATATCAGGAAATTGAATATTTTGCTCAATGAAATGTACAATGGAAAATGCAACGCCCACACACAAAAATCACCATTTAACTCATGCTACATTCTACCATTCATTAATTCTATTTAATGATTGCTCATTGTGTTTTAAAGCATTGTGATTATGAACATTTTGCAAATATGTACACTTAAATAACGAGAATACATTTTCCTTTCTCAATACGAATTATGAACCTCATAACTTTTTCATATTCGCCATACTGTGAATAAATTACGGGTTAGTGATACATACTAGGCATGTACAGTTGCATATACAGATAAATCTTCAAGTATTTAAGTACTATTATAAGTACTGTATTATTTATTAACAATAAGTTATTACTATTACTTACGGTAAATTTCCCCATTACTGCATACTATATTATGAAGTCATTTCAATATCATGCTCACTTTACCTTTTGTAAAATCGTTCATGAAACACGTCTACATTCAACTTTCTATTTCATTAAAACCGGCTTAAAATTATCGTGTCAAATGACTATTTCACACCTACTGCTACTGTGATATATAAGAAACCATGATGTATTCTACCTAACCTAACGATGTGTGTAATTATGAAGTATTTAACAGTAACGAGTAAACAATTTTAGGTGTAAATATTTAATTTTTGCTTTAGTATGCATGGTTAAATTGGGGCATTGGGGTTAAAGCTAGTTTAATCGGTGTGGTGTGTAATTATTTTAATCGAACTTAGTTCCAAAATGCTGTAATTTGTATCAATGGGTGGATGTTAAATTACTATTAGGTGTCTACAATTATTTGTGTAGCACACTCTCATACATACCTAATACCTAAGTAAAGCCAAATAAGCAACAAAAATGTTTTTGTATTATGTGTGAATAATTTCAGCTTCTCATACCTACATAGGTATACTCAAATTATGCTCATCGCATGTATTTCGGTAGTAATAAAAAAGTAGTAATATTTTAATGTGTTTGAGGAAATTAAAACTGTGAAAATTTATTAGCTAAAAGCAAAAGCTATTCGCGGAGAAAGCTGGCATAGGTAGATGAAACAAGGCGATTGGCAGTGTAGATGTGTAAGAAAGTTCCGGTGCTCCTTACAGTGTTTTACTATGCTCATCCAGGAAATAAACTGTAACGTTGTATTATCCGACTATTTATGTTTCCCTTCCCTGTACTCTATATATCCACATCCACCACATCCGAATCTACTGAATCCATTCTCAAGGAAAAGGTTCTTATTTTCACATTCTACTTTTAAATGAGAGAGTAATGTACACCGATCCAGAACAATAGCCTTTGTAATTTCCGTGATACAAAGGAGAATAAAGAGATTAGGTAGTATATAGAAATATAATGCGTATAGCCATCCCGTTGTTATGCAGCTTCTTTCTCAGTAAAACACTTTGGCAGATTCGCACAGAGAGCTTATTTTGTTCCATATGTATTAGTATATAATACATAGAAAGTAGAAAAAGCCTTTATGTAGGTATTAAAATAAATCGTTTATTTCAATGGAAATTCCATTCCATTTTATTTTGAAGCCTATTCCTCCATAATTCACTAATTAATCGCTATATTGCTGTACAGCAAGCAAGAGTTTAATTGTTGATTGTTGAGGCGACAAAATCGAACCAGTCTACCATGTCCCTATACCATGCAAAATCTATTGAACTTATTGTGTGTAGGCCAGCTGTGTATGTATAACTATGTACGATATGTGTATGCACGGTATGTATGTATATATATACTGTATACAGAGTAGACATTTAATTGAACAATACTGCGCAAAACAAATATACAGAATACTTAAACAAAACTTTAGAGCGTATCTATTCAACCCATAAACTCAAGTGCTTACTGAGGTATGAATTGCTAAAGATAAGTTTGTCACATTCTTTTGTTTGAAATTGCTATATTCACAAGTGTATAGACTCTGTAGACACAATTGACACCAATTGTATTGTAATTGCTAATTGAAGTGCAAGAAATGTTTTGTGCGAAAGTAAACTATGCTGTACTACATCGTAGTATGATAATGCAAGTAGGTATGCAAAGTTAACATACCTAGACTACGGAGAAATTGTAAAACAGATATAGGCAATACACATTAAAATAGATACAACATACCTCTACAATGTTGTTGTGTTTCCGAAAGAGGATGAAAGTAAATTCAAACTACATATTTGTACTAAGTTAAACCATGGCTTTGATTTATTGTAGATGTTCTGTTTTGTTCTAATATCCACATGTAACGTAGGTACTCAGGCTGTAACGTACGGGAATCCAAACAAGCTAAGTAAGTAAATGCATATGAAGTTTTCTGTGAACATTAAATGCTATTAAATATCATATAGTCTCTGTATATTTGTTTATTTAAATCCAGCCTGGAAATATGCATTACATATTTTATAACTTGATATCTAATGACAAGTTATTAACCCTTCTCTAATGTCCGCACAAAATGTCACAAAAGCATCATGCGGCTGACAACGGCCATTACCTACATGCATAGGTTTTCAAAAATATGTTCATTGTACTACGCACAACGAGTGTTGTTTTCTAAAGACAATTAATTGTAATTGAGAACAGCAATCGACAAGTTTAAATTAAGAGTAAATTTTATAGTAGGTATATACTATACTCGTATGTATTTTGAGTTGAAAATAATTCAGAATCGATAATAGTTAGTTTTTCTTAAGTAAGAACAATGAAATAATTGATGCATTAAAAAATTTGTTGCAGAAACGCCATTTCAGTGTAAAGGGATTTAGGAATGCCTATGTCATGCATATATGTATGTATTTGAATCAATGATACACAAAGTCATTCTCTCCACTCAACCGCATAATACACAATGTAGGCGTTTTAGATTGCATCCGTTTTACTCATTCATATTTATTTTGTTTTCACTTGAATTCCAAGGAATCATATTTGTTGAAAAAAAATCGTAACTATAAGTTAACATTCAGGAACCATCCACAGATAATGAAGTCACGCTTCACAGTTTGTTCTAAACTGGAATACAAACAAACTTGCACAATATATATTTTGGCTCTTGATAAACAATGCAATGGTGGTACATACACCACATTTTATTCTTTACTTACATTACATACATATCTTGAAGTACAAACATCTGAAGTAAATATTCCCTGTAGTAAAAGAGCAAATAACAAGGAAACCTTTCTTCCCTTGTCAAATAGACAACATCAACCCAAAAAGTCTTGTTCCCTTTTATGTTAACACATAACCACCTACCTTTGCTTGTTAAATCGCGCATACGCCACCCTTACACCCAACTAAATCACTCCATCTCTTTTCTAACAAGCATCCATCCTGAACAATCTCCTATTATGAAAAAATGAGTTTAGCTCTCTCTATATACTTTTCCCATTATTTTTCTAATTTAAATAAAACTTTGTAACTTCCTGTATTAACTTTACAGCTTCTGAGCAACATTCTTCTCAAATATATTGTCATTCTTCCTTAGAAACATTCTGCTGTATTACTATTTGCAAACATAAATCTGTAGTGTGTAGTGTATACTACATCTTTTACAAAGCACACTTCTCGGCACATATGGCACATACATATTGGTACTTCCATAAAATATGCATGTAGTAAAAAATGAACAACAATTTTACACAGATGTTGTGTACACACATACCTACTTAATATCAAATTCACTTTCACTGTCGATATATTACTGATGAAACTACTTCGCCACTGTAGACCGAGTGGGATATGGGGTAGGCGGGTATTACTAAAACTACACTTTAAAACAACTCTGCATATTATATTAGTATTAAGGAAAAACTGTCACTGTTAATATATTTCTATGTTAAAGTTTTTCTTCCCTGCTGGTATCCCTATTTCCTCCCATGAAGATCAACTCTCGTTCATTTCTCGCAAGTAAGTAAGTACATAGTGCTGTGTTTATTTAGAAAATTGAACCAGGATAAGTTACGCAGAAAATTGCAAACTCAAGGGTAAAGATGATTCATCACTCGTCAATTTTGTCTCTCTTAGTAAAAGATACTGCCTGGTTAAAAAGTAGTAGCTCCTAGCTAAGTTACTAGTAATAGTAGAAGCTGCATACTAATGGATGGTAAAACTAACTAGGTATGTTTCATGGTTAATGGCTTTCAAAGATGGAAACAAAGATGGGTGGGCTGAGATGGAAAGTGAATTTTAGGTGAGCATACTAAATAGCTGGCTACATTTAAACTAAAGGACACAGTCAACATAGTAGATAGATAGCGATTGCATATTCCTCCGCTACTCCAATGTAAAACAAGGAAAGGAGCATATGCCTAGTTCTTCTGTGTGTCTACACGTGTACAAGTGTCATGTCATGTCATGTCAGAAACAGAATTCTCAAGAGTTTGATCATTGTAGTAGATCAGTGGCACAGAAAATGAGTGGGAGACAGACTCTTGCTTGTCATGATTAGATGGACGTTGTCTCTATGTGTGTCTGTCTGCTAACAGTCCCGTTCCATATCCACAGAGAGACACACAAAAAACTTTCAAGCTCACACATGCATGATGTTGGCTTTTAGGCTTTTAACGTATAAAATGATGATAAAATACTACTACTACTATTACTACAACAGAATGCTATCTAAAAAGGAAAAAAGCTATCCTTTTATACACATACTGTTCTTGTAGGGCATTCTCGTTGGTATCTGTAGTAGTGGCACAGTTTGTATGACTATACTGTAAAGGAGAATACTGTCTTCCCTACAAATCTAACCATCCAAACCAAACACAAGTCAAGAACCAAAAGCTCTTCTACGCTATGTACAGATAGTACTGTAGTACTCCTAGTTCCAGCAAAAGAAAGGAACTGATGTATATACACCTAGGCAAAAGCTGAAGTACAAATACAACGTTGAAGACTAAAGAGGACCACTGTGCCACTGTACTGTAACAAACTAAGGGTTTTGCTCAGTCTCACTCTCTCTCTCCTGTGTTTTCCATCCTCTGACTCACTTTCTCCAGCACACTTCAGACAATAGCTCCAGAAGAACTACTACTACCGCGTACTACCACTACCACCGCATACAGCAACACCAGTTCATTCCTAGTCATTCTTCATTGACTCTCAACACCAAAACGAATAAAAGAAGCTGAGTACCCACTGACTTGTCTCAATCTCATTTGCCTGTTCGTTCCTTACTCGTTTCAGCTTTCCACACGTCATCCAAACAAGGGAGTGATCCCTATTTAAAATTTTCACATTATTGTTTTATTTCACAATAGTTTTTCTCAAGTACTGTACTAATCGTGATTTCTACAGTCAATTGTATTGTTATACTAATTGTGTTGAAAATATTCAACTTTAGTATACACCAGTCAGTGCAATTCTACTCGCAGAATTATTTTCTACGTCAATAAGGTGAGAATTTCATATTTTCTTTTTATTGTGTCCATTGCCCCATTTCGTATTGAAACTATTTCACCGTTACATGTACTGCAAGTACATTATGCTCATTACTAGTTAGATTGTCAATTGGATACAATTTTGTCAGGGGTGATATCAATTGATATCCAATTCTATTATGACAGATATATGGTTCTATTTCTCGATAATTTTTAAACATTCATTATAGACTTCCTCTTTGGTATTTTCCTAGGTATATAAGTAGTTTAAGTATTAAAATGTTTCTATTATGGGCAGACTGTTGTATCCCGATTGGGATTGTTTATATTATGGTCTGTAAACAAGTGTTTTTATAAAGTAGTTAATTTCTCATTTACTCATTAGATATCTTAGTAAACTATAGTACCTACAAATAGTTCAAATTCTTTCGTTTGGGTGACAATTAAAAATCTACTTCGATCTGCCAATAAAATATTTTAGCCATTTCTTAGTAGTTGGATACAGTAAAAGGTAAAGCAGATATGCTGTAGGATATAGATCGTATTAATTGACTTGTTAATAGATTTTGCAGGGAATCATTAGGGAAAAAGGCAAAGGTAAGACTTATAATTAGTTTTGGCATATTCTGACGGTAGAGACGTATTGATCGGATGATCAAAATGTACATCAATTAGAGAAAACGTGTATACCTCTACAGTCTCTATATAGTTGTAAATAATTTTCTGGATTGGTGCAATTTGCAGGTAAGGTATATACAATTCAATTAACGAGTTTCCTATTTGGAGTTTGTCACTCAGTTCACTAAGTTATAGATATGATAGGGCAAAATGTCGTTTCAATGACATAAACGATCAATTAAGTCATTATTTCCGAGGTTGCATCCACTCGACTTTTGGCCTACTGGTTCATGGTTGGTGTTCTGTTTCCATTAAAAAACATTGAATTACCACTTTTGCTGGATAAGGCTATAATTAATATTATTTTTGCAAATATACCTGAACTATTCATTAGTCTGAATTCTGAATGATATTCAAATTGCTTAATTAGGGCAGTATGGAAAACAACTAAACAGTTCATTTCTCAGAATTTATAATCCGACCTATTGTCACCATCTCCATTTTGCTACACTTGGTTGAAAACTATTTTGTTTCATATTTAGGCTTCTTTCACTTGTAGATGCACAATGAGAATTCAACAAGACTAAATGAATTGATGAATGTGTACCTGCTATGTATATACTTGTCGTGACCAAAGCAGACTGATTTTAATACAGACTTATATTGCATCACAAACACTGATTTTGTGTTTGTTCGATTTCACTGGAAGAAATTCCATGAAAGTTGATATTGAAAAAGTTTTGACACTAAATAAACCACACAGGAGGGAAAAAAGTTGTATAAAGTTAGTTTTGCAGCAGAAATCTCATTTCTGACATAAGAGCTGAGAGTTTAGTGTTATTTCACTTGTTGATTCTGTGACAGAGTCAGTATTTCTTTGTGTAGTAGTGAACCTTGTTGTTGAAGGTTTACAAATAACTGAGTTCCTTTCATGTCGCCATTATATTGATACTTTACTTCAAGTTTTTAGGTACAGTTACATACACAGAAAATATTAAGAAGGATTGATTGTATTTTTCTCATTTTACTTTTGCACTAATTTGACTGTATGGGAAATCCGTAGGAGTGCTGGTAGTGCTGTAAAAAGTATTGTAGTATTGCTCAATAAAAACATTCTCGTTTGAGACGACAGACGAACGAGCAAAACTTTTATAATACCCAAAGTGGTGTTTTACAAAAGAATATAGAAATGTGGAATTGGAGTAAACGGAGATGTAGAAAAGTATGTGTGTTTAAGTGAATTTCAGTTGAGCAGGCTTTCATCTCATTCCACACCGTCACTTTCTAAGCAAAGAAATAACGCAAGAAGGGATGCAAAGGCATTAGAAAAACATAATGCAAATGCAAACTTTCCTGAGATTACCTAAAGGTAGGATTTTTCAGAAAGAAAACCGTCAAATGGAATTGTTCCCGATTTCTTTCCTTCTAAGTACTTCAAGTATACCGGCCCGGCGTAAAATCCTTTATGAATAGTGACGCAAAACACAATAGTAGTAGCAACAGAACAGACTGACTTTTCCTTACTTAAGAAACTGCTGAGAATTTAATTAGAAACGAACAGAAAGCTGTTGTTGTGTGAGTTCTTTCCATATTATACCTTTAGAATTGTCAGCTGCTATTTCTAAAACATAATGTTAATATACTACTAGGTACTACAGACACAGAGACAGGTACTTTATGTGATATCAGAATTCTGTCTCAATATACAGAATAATTTACAGATGCAATGCAAATTGCAAACCTCTGTCTACCTTCTTATTAGCCTTCGGTGTGATTGTTTCAAAGTTTCAATTGCAAAATACAACTTTAGTTGTTGTTAGTGGAACAGGGTGTACTAAAAGGGATTAACCTTTTTCGGCAAACAAAGCTTGATACTCAATTGTATTGTTATTTTTGTTCTCGCCATATTCTAAGATTCTAACTGCTGTTTCCTTATGCATTGTGTTCATTACTTACAACAGTATACAACACTATTAAATAAATTATACCAGAGAAAGATTCACAGAGAAAGCTGTTGTTACTTATACATAAGTAGGATCAGAATCGTTCAAGATCATACCAAAGGCATTTCATTTTATTACACAGTATTAAAGACCTGAACCCTTATTGTCACTTTTCTCTGATGCATCTCATGGGAACTAAGGCAGATTTTTAAAATGAGACGAAATTACACTTATCTGTTTGCAATTTCATTGTAGCAGGGTCGAGAAAGTAGAGAAAGTCAGATCGGGGCAAAATGAGACACAGTCTTTAACCATGCAATTCATATTGGTATTCGTTATGTACCTAGCTTAAATTTATCGTGGAAGTATCTGATAAGATATTTTAGGTGTGTTTGTGTGTACCTATTCATTCTACTGTACATATAGAGCTATCAGGGCTTCTATGTTCTTTTGTGTCATTTTTACTAAATGTGTCACTTCCGTGTACAACGCAATTGCGAAAGTAGCCGGAACGAAATGGTGGTATAGGTATAGACATAAAATTATGTTTGGTTTTATGTTAAGAGTCTTCATTTACTAGGAACATGAGGATTTGGTGATCGTTACGTTAATAATGTATTATATTGACACAATGCAAGCTTGTTGACTATAAATGGCCATATGAATACCAAAGTGAAGCACTGCCGAGCATTAGTATTGATTTCCCACTTGGCTCATTCAATTCTAATAAAGTTACCTACATAGTACTACATACATGTGCATCTTAAATGTCCTTATCTTCTCTATTATTATGGTTTAGTAATGTACGTAGGTTGTAAGTATACATGTAATATTATCACTATTTTATTTTAACCGTCTGGTTCAGGTCGAGCCATGAAAATATTGGGAGCACGTAATAAATTAAGTATTTTTACAATTTAGAATAAAGGAAATGTTTTGGTACTTGCTACATAGTTACTAATACTATAGGTAGGTAGATGTACTCCCAGTTTAAATATTTAGTGTAGTTCTACGATGCAAATTACAATGAATGAGGTAATTATGTGGATTTATTTGGTTGGAAATTATTGTTAATGAGATAAGATGATTATGTAAAGACTTCAGGGAGATGTCTTGAAATGTAATTCTATATAGTATTCTTTGTAGCTGTAGTTTTAATGGAATATTTATGCAAAATATGAAGCATTTGTTCTTAAAAAGTAAGTTGAATTTTTGTCTTTTTTCTTTGCTATGGACCCTACTTTAGAAAAATGGAAAGTCGGAAAATGGTACAAGCCTTTGGAATCGCATTTTGCTTGTTGATACTCGTTTCAGAAATTCTTTCCTCTCCTTCCTATACACCTGAGGATTACGAACAAGGTAAAGTATATCTGTTCTTTTTTAATGCAGCATCACACATACAAGGTGAAAGTTGATAGACCCTACGTGCTACGCAACCCGAATTGCAACTTTTAAGTGCTGAAATTCTCATTTAAGTAAACACATTCATTACTGTACAGTCGTACAGTAGGTATACATGTACATGTATATACTAAAGGATTACTTAGCAAACACAGCTTTGTATTTTTTTCTTTAAAGACGTAACCGAAAACTCTAAGACAAAATTACAAATTGAATTAAAATGGGTTTCGGGGGAGTTTTCAATTACTTTAGTCAGTTGCTTACTTCAAGAATTCATTCGTAAATCCACATGCATTTATTTCCTGCTGACCAAATTAAAACTGACTACTATTTATGCTACATCTCCATTTAATGCTAAATGTCATTCACTAAGAAGGAAAAAATGCTTTCCGGTTAATATACCGTATTGCCTGTATTAGTAGCCTCCCCTCATATTTGTAGCCTCCCTGTATTAATAGCCCCCCTCAATTCTTAATTTGGCATATTAATAGCCTCCCTTTATTAGTAGCCCCCCCCCCCACCTCAAATACACATGAAATACACACACAAACTGTATTGTGTCATCATAATACACAGTAAGGATTTAGCTTATTTAATCAAAAAGAAATAATAGCCTCCCTTTATTTGTAGCCTCCCTCTATTAATAGCCTCCCCCTTGCCATCGATTTTGCAAATAGTAGCCCCGGGCTACTAATACAGGCAATACGGTACCTAGATTTGACAAGACGATCGTTTACTTGGGGTTGATATTAATTGTCTGCATACTCATAGGCATCATAAAAAGGTGTCACAATGTAAACTGCTAAAACATTAGTTACACTTTGACTAGTTGGTTTCCATTGTTTTTTAATAAATCTTACCTTTCATGTACACATACTACCAATGTAACGAGACAGTACTCTAAAATATCGAAAGTTTTACCGATTTTAACGTAAATGACAAACGTTTACTAATACACATAATTTTCACATATACTTAGGTATCTGTATTTCTTGTTCTCGTGATTTGAGACGCACATAAAATATTGTATCATATTTTAATGCCAACTCCACATCACTCGTTGCAGCATGCTGCAGCAGAACAAAGTGTTTAGTATGTATGTACATTTTGATAAAAACAAAAAATAAGTAGGTTACTTATTTCTTATCTACTGGTCCACACATGCATCATCCAACCAACCGTAAAATGATATTATACCCAGGCACAATAAACTGACCGAAATCTGCCATAACCATAAGCAATAAGTTGATTCACAATTCATACTGTTGTATTAGTATTTAGGTAGTTGCACCGAACGTATGCACAAGTACGATAAAAAATACGTCTATTTGAATTTCTGCTAAACCATATCTATGAATGAGTTTGACTTAAAATTCGTGGAGGAACTGATAGTTATGATAATGAACGAAATAGAAGAATTAGTACCTACTTGAAAAATTGTATTATATTTTAGTTAGCAAAGTGTCTCAATAGCATCAAAACTATGACTTCATAATAATTTGTTTAAAACCAAGACTCTGCTGTTTACATTCACTCACTGAGGAATGGAAACTAGGTATTTTATCTCTTGCACAATTCATAGTTACCTTTGCATAAGCTGCTTGTTGCTGTTGAATTGCAAATGTTTGTGTTCAAAATGCTGACACGAACTGTTGCTTTACAAACTGACAAGAAAATTGCAAAGACCACTCCACAATACTGGGATAAAATAATAGCTTGTGTTCATAGTCAGAATAATATATCAGTCCGAAATAGCATAACATTATAACTCTACCTATATAAGTAGCTGGTAAATGTTAGATTGAGAAATAAAGTATTCACCTACACACTTTCATGTATACAAGGCTGTTCTAGTTATCTTGCTAGTTTCTTATCCGCCTCCAGAACAGAACTCAAAGCAATTTGTGTCACATCAGAACTTTCATTGGTTCAGTGAAAGAAAGGTTGATATCAGAAATCGAATTGCGGGACTATGATGTGATGGATTATCTGCTTAGACTGTCTGTTTCTATTTATTTTCTTGGATTACACACACTAGAGGTTTTACACAACGTACACAAAGCTACGTGCTTCCTTCTATCCAACGACTCAGCCAACTTTCTACTTGAGTTGATGCCAAAAGCTAGCTGGGCAAAAAACAGCAACAAAATAAGTAAGCAGCAGCACATCAAATAATTGACAAGCAGAAACTGACATCCTTGATGCACAAAGGAGTTAACGTTAAAAAGGCAAACAAGTGCCGTTGTGTGAGGGAGTGGAAAGTATATGTTCCAGAGTTCCAATTATATACAACAAGTCATCCAAACATGTACTACGTGTTTGAATGGCTGGTTCTAGTATTTTATCCTATCGTATTATAAACACACTTAATTTACATTAGGATGTCAACGTCTGTCGGGTGACACCATGCGTCTTACTAAATCACTTTAGTAGGCACTTAACAAATTTCAAGTCAATACAATGTGTCATAATAGTGTAATGTCTATTTTTCTATGTATATACATAGTTTACAAACTCCTTGTATACGTTCGTAAGACTTATTTTAGTAATTTGGCAGGAATGTCGAATGTGTGTAAACATTTTTGTCTCTTAAAACAATGTGTCACAAAACTTTTGGAAACATTAGGGGGAACATTTGGTTCATCACTCAAATAATATTGAAACATGTCTGGATGGTGTATTTTTTAAGGATGCCATAATAAAAATATTTTTATTATGTTAGCCTAATTTTTATTAGCATAAATTATTCGGTTGAAATTGATCAGCACAGTTTGAGCTGAAGCGTATGTATACAAGGAGAGTAGAGTCATTCCCAGTTGTACATATTTGTTTTTTAGTTACAACAAACATTGATTTCCGGGCATTCATTAGTATTCATGATGAGTCTTTGAATATTCCTTCATCAATTTTGTATTCTCTCTTCATCTATGGGAATGGTGAATAGTAATAAGGGACTGAATAGCGTGTACTGTTTACAAACACGCGTTTCTGGAAACATCCATAGATATTTTGGCAAACTTGTTGTGATATTAGGACATGCTAAATAAACATTCACACATAATATGAATATTATGTATTTCCAGTTGAGACTGTACATATTGACTGCATGACAAGCCGCATCTGGCGGCAGGGTACCAGGGCAAGCGCCGTCCCGGAAATCCCCAAATCAGGCTATTTTACCATAAAAGTATTCTAAATCAGTATTTTTTGCCCTTCGAACGAATTTAATACTTTTTAGGTTGACTAGGGTTCAATTTAGCTTAATACTTTTGCGTTATGCGCGATAATTCTCATGCATAATAAAATATTGACATTGGTGTCCCCACCAAAACCAAATCCTGGATACGGCCCTGACTACATGTGTTTATATAAAGTACAACATAATATTATTGATGAGTTTCTCAGAAAGCATAATTTTATAAATAAACCTAAAGCTTCTATATTTTATTCGCATACATAGAATACATATATATTAGTAGGTACATGGTATTCATGGGTAGTCCAAAATTGGAGGATGAAGTAGCACAAAGTTTATTAGCTAAAAATGTACTTCTTTTGAGGACATTCGTGAAAGAATTTGCATTCTGCGACACGACTTGTGGAAAATATCAAGCTAAAAATACAGATATTTTATTATGTCGTTTGCTATCGAAGAAAGTAATTGTTTGACAGTATACATACGTTCATTACTAAACACTACGAGGAAAATGGCAGCAAATTATATTATATTGCAGGCAATAATAGGAAAATGTGAGGCAATATTTGTTCTGTATGTCTAGAGGATGTTAATTACCAGCGTAAGACTAACATGGATTAAACATGTTGTGGAATAGATGTCATGTAGGCGATGTAGGTATAGCAAGCAGTGTAAATTCTGCAAATACTCAGTTGCTAATAATTTTATCGCCTTAAGACAGAGGAAAAATAATTCTGCCCTACGGTTCTCTATCTTAGGTTCACAACAAGGTTTCACTTTTAAAGCTGTTTCATTTACTTGCTCTTCGCTTTATGGGGTGATGGTGATAAATAGTGGGGATTCGCTTCTTAGGATTACTTGTTTAATCCAAGGATTACCTTTGACCTATGGTAGAGTTCAATTGTGAAACAGTTAAGTCCCTCTGTGCCCCCATATTAATAAATAGCACTGTACAATGTACAACACCATAACAAAGCTTGCTGTGTGATGTGAAGTGTAAAGAACTTTGACTTTGTCTCACACGGTGCTTGTTACGCACATTCTCATTAATACACAACCCGTGCTCGCTCACAGCATCGTCTTTGTAGACATTTGTATCTGATACATACAACGCCTTATAGTATGAACCCGCAAGCTAAAACACAAACATTGCCAGGTAGGTTTCAATATTATAGGTGTTAACAAGTGAAAATAAACGACTTCATGGGTACTAGACTAAACCATAATAACGTATTCCTAACACTGCTGCTAGAACTCTCACTTAACAAACAGGCTGTCTGTCGTGTCTGTACTCATTTCTCTCGAAAGTGAAAGTGAGAAATGAGTACAGCCAAAAATACTTCTTTCAGGAAATAACTAAATGTATTACCAATATGAATTCCACATAGACGTATTAAGTAACACATTTTCGAGTCTTCCTTGTCGTTTTATATAGTGGATAACTTTGCTACGTAATAAAATACAAATATTAGGAATATGGATATTGCTTTGTTACATAATATTATTTCGAAACAACTTTTTGAGCCACATCTTCCTATGTACCTATGTGGAAATGCTTCACTTAAGGAATGCAGCCCTTTAATAAAATATCTAAAAAAACATACGAAAATGGAATGTATTTTGTTAAAGTATTAGCTTTTACAAAAGTACTCTAAAAAGAAAGTTTAGTACAATAGTATGCTCTTTACTGGCATAAAGAAAGATTGAGTGGGTATCTGAAGGTATTTATTGTAATATTACGTAGGTAGTTGTATTGAATAGGCAAAATACAAGAAGCGGTACCCATCAGGTAATATGAAAGTTTTTCTTTAAAAAAACTTCTTTAAAAAATTCTGCAAGTAGAAACTGCTATTTGAACTTGAGATCAAAAGTTATGCTGGCAGACAATGTTACCCAGTCATGTTTTTCGAAGGAATCGAAATGGGAGATAATGAAAAAGAAGATATGAGGAAGGGGTAGTATGTATAATACAAAACTTACTTGCACAATAGCCATCGCTTCCTAGACTCTAGAGTACCTACACATTAATCCTTTCTATATTTGTTTCGTTGCTATTTGGCTTTACTTTACGCTCTGTTTTACAATATTTTTCTGTCCTAAAGTCCTAGCCAGAAAAAGAGATACCCGTACAAAGTGCGGTGTTCCTACATCATATTCCATTCTTTTTGGTCTTCGTTAGCCCCAAGCTCCAGTAGGTATTACATTTGAAGGTTTTTAAAAGTCTTTTCATACTGAGCACCAATAAGTTCCTATTTGTACTGTAATGCCCTAAAGTTCTGAAGTACACAAGACATACTTTCCCTTAGTCGTTTTGTATAATATAAGCCACAAGATACAACACTACAGTGTCCAATAATAATATTATGAGAATAGTGTGGAATTCGTTCCTACCACCATACCATGTCATGTATGTATGTCATGTACTTTACCGCATAGTAGTGTTGACCTATGTTCGTATAGTAGTATTGCTTAAGGAAAAGGAAAGTTGGCAAAGTACCGCCCAACAAAACAAACACAATGTACATGTACAGTACAGATAGAGAAAAAAAGAGAAAAGCAGTATATGGGACAAGTACCTTAACCTACTACTATCAGCACATAAAGCTGTGTAGAGAAACTCACAAGCGTTTATCCATCTTATCGAACAAAAACTAAATTTGAAAAGGCAGACCAACAATATTATAAGTAAAAAAGCCACGCCAATGGTCAAATACATTTTTCAAGAGTTCTGCTGCGCTTCTGCCGCAATTTAAACAACTATGTGTATATAAAAAGGGTTGAAGGTTTCCCTTGATGTTATAAGCACTTGTCTCATGTTGGAATTCGGGAAGTATTTTGGAAAAGGAGTAAAGTCAACACAGAGTCAACAGTTTCTTGCGTTTATTAATGTTGACATTTAATACTTATCGAAAGGATCTTCCGCCCCGATCAAGGAATATGGAACACTATAGAGTTGAAGTTGAATGTACCATGGGTTCTATTACGTAATAAGTGTATCTATAACATAAAATGCAATCCGCCCCCATTTTTTCACTTTTATAAATAATTGTGTCATGCTTCGATGCATTTGATGGTACCCTCAAGTCAAGTAGTGTACCTACACCTTGGTATTTTATGATTTCAGAAAAATGTTCATAATATAATATTTCTTAGCTATTTCTGTATATTTTATGACTCACTCCTGTGCTAGGAACTACCAGTAGTAATATTTTTAATGAAAGATGCAATAATTTGAAGTGAATTTCCATTCAGTCCCTATTCTCGATCTTCTTGTAACCGAAACCTTTTCAAACTATGTACAATTTCTATTTCAAATTTTATATTGCGCCCACCTTGAGTTTCTCAATTCCTTTATATAAAGTGACCTTAGGCATAAATAATATATTGCTCTACCCGCATTGAACCTTAAGGGTAGATACTAGACAGTTTTTGTAATAATCGGAAGACAAATCAAAGTTGAAATCTTAGTCTGCCTTTGATTCACCGCAGGTCCTACAAATCTTTGATCTTCAGTTTCTTGGCTAATTCATTAAGGATGGCTTATTGCTTGATGAAAAACGAAATGAAAGTTATCTTCCATATATAAGTAGTCGGAACATGTTGATGATAATTTGTGACGAGAGTAAGGAAGCTGAGTGAGTAAACCTAAAAAAAATGTGTTTGAAGTTACATCATCTGGTGAAAAGGTTACATAAACTTCCTGGAGAACGTCTTACATACCAATACAGTTTTTAAAGCTTCATTTATAGGCATCTGAAAAGCTAAGAAAATAAATTGAAGAAAGCAATTCGTTTCATCTTTCTAAAAATATATTTTACCTATAGTTTGTTTGTAACTGTGAAGAGGACTAAATTGAATACCTTACTACGAACTGTAGGAAGACGCGATGCAACAAAATAAATTAGCTTGAAGGGTTATACTTGCAATGCCTGAGTAATTCCTTTGACTACTTGCCATGCTGCTGTGGTAAAAACTTGAAGAAACTAGAAAAGTTTCAATTTCAAGTAGGAGCAATAATAACGGTAGAAAAAGTTTGTTATTGATTAAAGCTACATTTTCAATTAAAGCCAACTTTTCAATATCCGCAGGAAATTGAATCATACGTTTGTTATATTGTTATATTTGTCAATAAAACTGAATATTAAATTATAAGAATTTTCAATATTTGAATTCATTATGCGTTCAGTAAAGAAACTAGACTTTAGTAATGAAATGACCTAGGTAGTTAATACAAAAGAGAATCTTCCTTTCTCATTATTGCCCCACGAACATTATATACAACAGAATAAGATTTTATAATATGGTAGCTGTAATTTACTACAAGTTAGAAATAACATTTTACAAAGGGAAAAATTTATATTGTGTGCGTGGGAAAAATCGGGAAAAGCTACAGCATGTTAAGTAGGATCGTTGCTTGTAACTGATGTTACACACACACGAAAAGAACGAAGAATTCTTATTATTAAGAAGCGGGTACCGTTACTTTATAAGAATGCATTTGGGTGTGTATGTGTATGTATGTATCATCATCTCTGGCTGTGAACTTTCAGCTGAACTCTGTGGACTTTCAGTCCGATAGTGGATAGATTCAGATTGTAAACGTTGCGTATTATTAATTGGTAGTTCCTCAATGGTCACTGTATGGTGTTTGCTACGTCAAAAATTGTCAAAAATTGAAAACTAACCGCTACTTTCTATATGCATTTGTTTAATGGTTTATTAAACTAAATAATAGATTTTAAACCCCCAGAGTGAGTCATCCTGGGTTGCAGAACTTGAGTGAACTGCTGACTAGAGAGATTCGTTCAGTTGCTAATTTTTCTCCAGGGAGTGAAATACAACAAAATTATTACGAATTTACGATTCACTGCCAGACTACCTCTATACTTTATACCAATAAAAGTATTTTCATTTACCTCTCCGAATCCTCTAAAGTAGCCTCCTGTAAGTTTCAGCTATTTGTTAAATGTTGAAGGTACATATCTAGTCAAATGCAGAGGAGTAGCCAGGATTTGTTTTTGGGGGGAGACAAACTCAAAACATAAGGCAGAATAGTAATTAGTATCGCACGTAGCGCGAAAAATTGGTGAAAATTTAACAAAAAGTCAACAATTTTGCACATATCGGCAAAAAATTCCCGATTTTAAGTTCTTTTTTTGGTAAAATAATCTCTTCTCTCCGGATCCCGTGGTGTAAGCAATTGCCTCTTTCCCCCTGGCTACGCCAGTGGTAAAATGGCTGAATGCACTTATATTGCTGTCGCTGATATTTACCTAGGTCTTAAAAATATAAGAAGGACCTACTAACAACTAATACAGTATGGTATATACCTTCAAATTATATAAAGACTTTTACAGATGAATCGTATAAAACAATAGTCTCTTGTTGACGTAATTTGTAATTCTAGTTCAAATTAAACCCTTACGCTATGTTTATACTCGTCACGTTCACGTCACTTTTCACCCACAAATCACGTTAGCTTCACTTTTTGCATTTATTTGACCAAAGTGATGACTGCGTGAATCACGGACTCGTCACTTCGTTTTTGCTTCACGTTGCTAAGGCGTTCAATGAGTCACGTCACTATCACTTGCTCATCACTTTGCTGCAACTTTTGGAAGTAGAACCGGGTTCTACTTTTCTCAAGTGATGAGCGGAGGAAGCATAGAGGAAAGTGACGAGGACATGAATGTGATTGTTGAATCCATTTATTGCCATGGGAAAAATGACATTAAAGTTAAGATGACATTAAAAGCATGAGGACAGCAAAGTGACAAGTATAAACATAGCGTTATGCTTCTATAAAGTCTAATAAATATTATATCAGGTTCAATGAGTCAATAGTACGTGGGTGTATAGGAAATATAGTTCTGTATATAACACATTTTAAGCAAAACTTCTATTTACTAGTAAGGCATTTAAAGAAAGGCAATTCTGCGGATTGTGAACTGAATACCTACTTAGAATTAATACTGATCTTATAATAGAATTTAAATTTTCTCTTTCATTGCAAATTATAGCTTTACATATTGTGTAGGGAATCTAGTAGCGCGGCGGAAGAGAAAAAAGGTACCTAAAAGAGCATTTGCTTAACGATTAGAAATGGTATGCAAACCTTGTCACATAATAAATATAAATTGACGACACGGACTCCCAGTGTCCCTTAAGTAAAAAAGACGACTAATCTTGCTCTTTCATGTATTTGTTGCTCGAGTTTCCCATCTTAGAATCACGTCGTTATTATATAAAAGAACAAATCCTCCTTTGATCATATACCAAGGCACCCTTTCAGCAACTAAGATGAGCTTAATATTCACATGTATTAATATTTTATATTCTCCTTCATTCGTCATGTACCTACTTCATACAACTCTTCCTTACACAAATTTATTGTTCCCACTTGCACCTTTCATCTCTTGGAAACGTCATAAGTACCTACAACAACATCATACAATCACATCTTAATATTAAGTAGTAAGTAACTTAGAAAGCTTGTGATATTATGACAAACCTTCGCAGAATTCACATTCATTTATGTGCATATACTTTACATTTGAGCTTCAGACTGTAAAAAGTAAATATTTACTACATAGCAAGACATCGGGGGGCATTAATCCCCCTTGCCCCTATTCGGCATTGCTCCATATAGTAATTAGTTTATAAACTAAAACATTGACAAATTTCACAGAAAACATTTTTTTTGTTTTTAATATTAAAGCATTGAGCAAGCATTCAATTTTGTTTTAGATAGAATTTCATGAAAAGCTGCTTTATTGCTGCATGTAAATTAGATTTGATTTTAGTTATCCACCTATACTTAGCTAGTTTATCTACGTAGAGGTATCATACTATCTGCGCAGATTTAAAGAAAGTATTTGCTGGAAATGCTTTCCCTTGAGTCTCACATTTAACTAAATTCATTTCAAGTTATAAAAGCAAAGGCAGCAGCATGCAAAGATAAAGTTTCATTTAAACATGTCGTCAATGCACATGACGACGTGCTTTTTCGACTTAGGAAAACAGATTTCGCTGCCTGGAACCCGAATTTTCGTAATGTCTACAATATCTGTCTTGTCTGCACAATTTTTTCATGTTAATTCATGTAATGTCAAGCCCCTTTCTGGATCTCAAAGACAAATCGCATCTATTTATTAAGGCCAAAGTGCAGTATCTTTTATATATTCTTAAAAAGTAGGTACTGTGGGTGGATCATTCGAATGTTTTGTATCTTCCTACTACAAACTACGCTTAAAACATTCATTCTCGTTAATGTATAAAAACAGTACTTGGTATATGTCATGTACATATGCACTTAAATTTACATAACTGGGTAAACCTCTTTGAGACTAAACAGGGGAAAACGACTAGACAGACATGATAATAAATACTAATAACATACACAGGAAATATGTACTAACAAATGAATCGCAAAACTCAGTAGAATCTTCCAAGAACTTCTAACTTCAACTTACAAGAACTAAAAGCATTTTGTAGACAAAAAAGCAAATCAGACATACCAATCCCGCCCATCAGCGACATTTATGTATAGCATTGTACATCGAGTCAAGAATTTTTCCCTTTTATGATGATCATTTTCATCTAAAGTTGTACAGTTGAGGAATCTTCTTTGAAAAACACTGTTACATAAACTAATAGTGACACTATGTACATCCATAACACATTATTCCAATGTGTTATGTGTGGGTGGGTCATAGTCCCCGGGTGTTAATAAAATGTCTTACAGTTTTGCGTGGGATGTCATTTGTACATTACAAATAATATTCAGCATTAGTACTGCACTTTATTACATACATGACAAATATCAAACATTCAGAGTTCACATCAATTTAGTAAATGATCGGAAAGATTACTTCGTGCAAATAGCTTTAGTTGCACATAAACCACCATAAAATGGTTTTCTTTTCCAAGTATGTAATCACACAATATTTGTACAGTCTCGTTACTTTCCACTAATCACATTCGCAATCGCAGTCTGTCTTCTTCCCCTGAGCACTTTTTGTATAAAACAGACAGTGAAATGGTTGTGTAATTCTGTGGGTGGGGAGTTTGAACTATGTTGTTACTAATGTAGCGTCTGGACAGTTTTATTTGATGTTCGTCAGTGTTAATAAATCACTGATAGGGCGAGGAGTGAGTGCCTTACGATGTTAAGATTGAAGAGCTGTCCGTTGTCCGAAAAGAGGATGTGACACAATACGCACACAGAGTAAAGTGCTGTGCCAAGCTTCTAAATGGAGTGTCATTTCTCATTTCCTCTTCGAAATAATAATATGAACCACCAGCAGCCACCCGCCCCGCCATGCATGTACGTACCTACCGCCGGACCCGTTTGTCTAAATATACCTACACATCACTTACTTCAGACTATTCATACTATTAGGTCAATGTGTGTAGTATTGTATAGGCACTAAACTACTTTCGCCATACAAAACAGACTTTTCAATGGATTGCAACAGCATTACTTTCTTGTAATACTCCTACACAGTACTTACATACAAACGGAGACAAAGAAGCAGCAGGGCGAATGAAGACAGTGAAAGAGGATTTCTTGTGTCCTGTATGTCGCTATAATAAATACATACGATGCAGCTCAGTCCGCTTGGGCGGGCATAGAGCGCTTGCTTGAGTAATGTCTTCCTAACATGTGTCACTTTAGTCATTTCATTATTACACAACCAAGTCCTTTCCTTATGCTTTCTCTTAAAACACACTACATACACTCTGCTGATTGTAAATGAACGGACTTATCAGATTTTACATTAGTTATATATAACATGTCTTAAATACGAATTACATAAATATATTTCAAATTCGGAGTCTTCTTTGATTTACGCCTATTAATTCTTGATGGAAATGGAAATTGTTATCAAAGTCGGTAGGGGAAGCATTAAAGACGCAATATTGCATGGTAGTTTGGTTGTATGTAATATGACGGGAGTGTATTTATTTGCATTCTCGTGTAACATGGATTTGGTTTGGGGAAGTCATAATAATAATGAATTCCCCAGATCAATTAATGTGAGTCTCAGTTGTAATTTTGGTATCTATTTGACCTATTTGTATATACATGTGAAGCAGGTACATTCGTTGTAAATCTGAATATGATACAGTATTATAGAAGAAGAAGTGAATTAGTTATTTATTTATATCTCTGTGATTTTGAAGCTGGAATACGAGAAATGCTTGAAGAATTGGAGAGACAAGGTTTGACGGGCCCCATGGTGCCCAGAGCATACAAAGGAAGCAACCCAAATCATGCCATGATGAGAAAATCTCAGAGATCAAATTCTCTACGGCTTCGGTTCGGAAAGAGAAGTCCGGTCGTTCCTGATGTCCCCATCTTATGGAAGGTCAGCCTAGTTTATTTTTACATTGCCTATACATTGTTTTGACTTTTTGACAGCTTGGTGGACTACATCGCTTTTGACAGTATCGTATTTCCCATGTCATTTGATTTCCATTCGATAGCATTTCTCATCATATTGTATAAAGTGGTAGTCCTGTATCTACTCCAGATGCAAATCTATAACAGAATGACAATTGTCTACGTGTTTTCGTTTAAAAGCACGTAGACATTTACATTTTGTTCTACGCCCACAAGAAAGGGCTATTGAAAATATTAACTTAGCTAGTGGCTATTTTTGTTTGGACGATGAAAAAGGAGAATTTTCATACACGATCTCGAGTTACATTAAAATCGTTTTAAAAAGACATACTATACAGAATAGAGAATAATACATAGTAGGACTGCAACTAGTAGGAAGGAGGAGTTGGCATTTTATTAAAGAGAAAAGCATTAACCGACAATTAGTATGTAAACGTGAGGGAGAGAGACGCTAAAGTGTTTCCCTATAAAACACTTCGAAATTGACAAGAAGGGCACACGTCACTTTTCATTTGCGTTAAAGCTTGTCGAGACTGATAAACAGAAAAGAAGAGTGGTTATGTTGTGTAGGCGATGTACAGTGTATGAGTGCATTAAAAGATAATGTTGTGGAAATTCCAGACTCGACTGGAATCACATACTTAGAATAATGGGCTAAAGGGAGGAGTAGGTAGGAGACATTTTCAGTTGTATGAATTTCCCTAACATCATTCCTCATAATATTTATTTGTCCTTTGTTTGGTGTTTCTGTTTTGTTGTGTGTGTTGTGTTTTCATTTAAAAGAATTTCTCCCACCCACACTATTCACACATAAGTATGTACATAGGCACTTGTGCAAAGTATCACTTTGACCTTTTCAATGTATCTATGTATGTATACGTATTTGAGATAATTATGCGCTCAATCTTGTATATAGCCAACATAAAAAGCAACAGTCGACTCAACACACGTTCTCTTTAATTTTCCGATTGAATCTACTAATGTATCGTAGGAGTTACGTAACGAAATATGAATACAGACACGACACAACAACTTATACATTCTAATTCCATGACACTTAGCTATCCGTCCATGCAGAGTCGCGTAAAGTTACTCTCAAGAATAGAAACAATTAGCCAAATAAAAAACACTAGTTATACAGCTACTTGTATACTAATACATCTACCAGACCAGTATGTATTTCTGCTATTCAAGATCGAATGAATAAAAGAGCGCTATAGAATTCCACGAATGCTAACTTTGCCTGACACACGCTAAGCAATAACAACTATCATTTCTGAATGCTGCTAATTGTATGTACTACTGCTATTGCTGCTGGCATACTCTCGAAAACTTGTGTGTAAATCTCCCTGGAATTCATATTATTAATTATAATTTTCGTACAATTTGCACGTAGGAGTAGTGGTTGCAAGACTGTATACAGGTGGGGGAACCGGACTATCCCCTCCCCCACCAAATCCAAGACAAAAATAAAATCCAAAAAAGAAAAGAATCCAACAAAAAGAGATTTCATCTTTAAAGTGCAAAAATTGCATTTTTGCAACTGCTCTATAATTTGTTGCATTTTGCATTAATTTTTCAAATACTAATTTCGCAGATTTTACGTAGCACAGTTTCTGCATATTGGGATTTTGTCCTCCCCAAAATGGATATTGTGATACAGCCTTGAGTCGTTGTCAATGTATTAACTTGCTGCTTTGAACAAACTTCCACGATTCTATCTAATACGTGCAACTTGTTGAGAAACAAGAAAGCATAATATTAAACAAAACTGAATCTACCGTATTTCCTTTAATTTTCGCCTCCCTTTCTAATGGTAGCCCCCTCTATTTATAGCACCCCCTTAAATCCATTTTGCATAATTATAGGGGCTAAAATTAGAGGAAATACGGTAGTACATGTCTATGTCATGATCTTTCTAAAAATGTACAAAAAGCATTTTTTGCAAGTAATTGGTACAAATGTAGTTGTGCAAACAAACAAACATAGCTTTAATAATTGATGTTAGATCAAACTGCATGGTTTCTAAAAAATTGACACGGAGGGAATGGAAGATTGTACAAAAGAACTAGCCAACTCTTGTAAGCTACAAGTGATTTTAAAAATTAAAAGTGTGATATTTTTGGATGTAGTTAAGGAAGACAAGACACATCGCGTGTGCACGTAATGGTAGTAATAAGTAATGATAAAAGAGATGAAGTATTTTTTGTGTATCCTTAGAGAAAATGAATGCTTTAGAGGATTGAGGAAGGAAGAACGAAGGATAGAATAAGTTTCTGTTTCATTTGTGCACGTGTAGTGGGAAGTAGTACATAAGTCGTTAGTATTTCACTAAGGGCACAATAAAATTGGAGTTTATTGCTTATTATGTTGTTTATTATGTTTCTTTTTATGGTTTCTCGGTTGACTTGACTCAGCAGACAATGGACGAGGAAACTAAGGAAGACTGAGAGCTTGAGAGTCCAGTCCGTTGAAAGTGAATTGAATTTAAGATACAATTATGATATGCCACAACGTTATAAAAAGTGAATTGGCGGTAGACACACTATACTATAATATTACAACAACCACTAAAAAAGAAGAACACACAGAGTGAAATGAACAGAGTCATCTTATCATCGTCATAAAAACCGACACTACGACATGTCAACAAGAACCATGAAAAAGTAAGTGAATGTGGGTGAAAGCAGCACTTGTTTTTTGTTCAGTCATTCCATAATGTAATGTACGGTACTATATACACTACTAATATTATTATTACTATTATGCAGCAGTAGATATCAGTATTTATGCCAAGAAAATACATCATAAAGTGTGGGATACGATACTACTACTACTACTAGTGTACTAAAACTAAACATAGCTTAAGACCCTTAATGTAAGTCAGAAACAACAAAACACTCCTTAATGTTTTTAGTATTGTTCTAGTCTCGTCTTATAGCTACAGCTGAATTATTAAGTGTCGCAACTCCATTGCTTTATGCTTTTTCATTCAACTTTAATTAACCAATCTGTTGTTGGCCTTTGTCTCGGTTTAGACAATGCAATTCAATGTAATTCTCATTTCGTTGTACACAAGATGTTTTATTAGTATAATATAATATGTATACACAGACACTCATTATTTTACAGATAATACAGCCCGTATGTTTTTCTGTTTTCGTGGTATCCACAAACACCTGTTAAAACGGATATTGTAGGTATGCCGTATGCCATTCACGTGTAAAGATTCGTCAAACTGTTTGTTAGTGGGTTGTGGATAGAATTTATTCATTCTGTTCTGCCTTCTGCACCTGTATCTAATAAATTAATTAATATTTGTGTAATCATTTCCTTTGTTAATTGCTAAGAAGTTATGTAAAGTATGTTATGAATAGAAATTCCCAGATTTTCTTCTTGGCGAAAGATACTAGTGAAATCTAAAACGTTTGTTTCTTCGAAACAGAAATCCAGTTTTAATAAATTTTCTTGATGTATTGTTGTTAATGAAGCAATATGATAGTCATTACAAAGGCTACGACCTTCCAATTTCAACCATTTTCAGAATTTCCCATGTCATTTACCAAAGGCATAGACACTCTCTTAATTATATATGTTGAACCAAGGTTAGTTACTTCTAGTCTTCTTCTACCAACCTTGTGTTGAACAGTACCTTCAGGTATCTAAGTATAGACTTCATCATGTAACATGCATTCTCCCTCATTATTCCTTTTCCCAATTTATTTGTATTGCAATAGTACAAACCGTTGCTGTTGTTCCTTACTTACCTGGTCTTCTAAATCAAATCTTTCTGTAAGTAATATCTGTAAAAATGTACATAAAATATACGTAGGTAGATAGTGCACATCATAATATTATATGTAAAATAGTTTACGAATCTAAATATAGGTATACCTTTCAAATATAATCGTTGAATAAGGATAATCTCTAAAAACAGCGTAGTTAAAATAATTATAGACAATTCTGTTCTGTAGAATTAGTAATAAACAATCTATAAATATGTGGTTCAGATTGCAAACACTGAGAGTAGGAAAAGAAGCATTATCTGTAATGTGCAAAATGTTTTAATGATTGCAAAAGATTGTTGTATTGTATTGTGAATGTGAATCACACAAGACATAATTTAGTGTGTAGGTGTTTAGTCCTATAGAGTATACTCTTTGAAATACATAAGTAAAATAATACATCACCACAATCGTAATTTACGTATTTACTTACACTTACTATAATAATACTAACTCTACTTACCTGTCTCCAATCGAAGTACATGTATTCTTGTCGTGCACTAAATCTAAAAGTAACATTAACAATCCTGTTACCCATAAATTAAGGCATAATATATAGGATTCATCATTTCCGATACAACTGTGTCGTTATAGTGTGGTTCATGGTTCAAGTTCTACTTAACTTCACTAATAAATTATTTCAACTTAATGCATGATGCTACAACTCCATTAACTACACTACTACAAATATTTTTATCGTTGTATTGTACTGTACCCGTAACATAGCTTTATGCTAGCTCATCTATTAGTAACTAGGTAAGAAGTATAAAAAAATTGACAGTTATATTTAGGAACATGTACTATGTGTAAGTAAACAGGAGAATCAATCAGAAGAGATACAGAAAACATACAGAGCGAAGTATGGCATAATATCATATAGGTACGTGTATTTACATGTACTGCATACGTAAAATAACCTGTATCCTTTAACCTTTACTCAAGGACGTCTCTCTAATCTAAAAGGGTTCAAGTGGTCACAGCTGTGCTACTATACTACATGTGCTGTACATGACATGCCAAATACGTTTTAACAATCATTTGAAAAATATGAAACATTTGTAGAATGCCATGAAAATTCATTTGCTTGTATTGTACTGTTCTACTAAATTCTAATGCTAGCAAATAAATCAAAGCATGTTATGTAAATTACTGTCTTCAAAAAATACTTACAATTACCTACTAGCAAAGATATCTCAAGACAAAAAATACGTTTAAATTGACATTCTGCATTTGAACTGCATAAAGTTATACAAGTTATAAATCATAGTGAATATTACAATGTAATAAATATTTATTAATGTTGCATTTCCTCACTTTCACTCAATCCAAATCATTCTCTTCAATTATTCCAGAAAACATGCGTAGAGTTTGTTTACAAGCAAGGCATATTAGTACTTACTCTTTGCACTTTGTGTTTGCTTTCTCATACAATTAAAAATCTAACTAATTTGATTAATATTAGTTACTATATAATAGTATGCATAACTAATATGAATCGAAAGAGTTAAATTGTATGTACCTGCAAACATTTAAAAAGCATTATACTTTCAGAACATTGGTGAGCAAGTTTTATTTTCGATTTCAAATAGTTTCTTCTATAAGTAAAACGTAGTAAAAAACAACCAACCACTTCATTCCGAGTATAATAGACTTATAATTAATAGAGACATGTATTGAATAAGTGTAAATAAATTAAAAATTGAATATTGTATCCTGAATTACAGACGAATGTTATAAAAGATGCTGTGTTGTGTTGTGCTTCAAGCGCTTATTATTGTAAAGCTCTAATGAAAATTATAGATGTAATAAAAAATCTGTATTTCTGTCTCATTCAGTCTCTTTCTACCATTGATACGAATTTCTGTCTTATCTCATTCATTATTTAGCACATTGATGTTCTATAACTTAGAATTCTATTGAATTATTTTCTTGAGTCTCCTTTTGAAGGGGAATACCTAGCAACCTAGCTAAGTAATATAAACACATTCTCAGCCTTGGCGCTAACACCATTAGCACGGGTGGATAAAGAAAGTGTATACATAAACGACGAAACTGACTGCATCCAATTCCAGAGGAACGAGAAAAGGACGTACATGAGGACAGAGATTTATTGTGGAGTAAACGAGCAAGAAAAGAACTGCTGCAAGTCAAATGTACGAAAGGAGTATTTTACACAAATCCGAAATAGGATTTATAATAAGCTACGAAAACGAATGACGACTTCTTTTTCAACACACAAACGACTGGAGGATTGCATCCGACAAAATAAAAGGACGGAGTGTTCAGCTCAACTATGTATAAAGTAAGTAGGCAGTAAAGTAGGAACATTTTACCAACGAATGGCAAATCCCAGATAAGTGACTACACACAAAATCAAGCTGGGGAGTAGCTTTACTTTCGACTCTGATTTCAGTCGCTTCTGTGTGTGCTTTGAGACGGAATGGAGGAAACGATAAAAGAGTTATACACGATAACATCGTGTGAATTTTCAGTTTACACAGTTTACACTGAAAAAGAAATACGTACACAGCTAGTAGCTCACAAATGCCTTTATGATATCAAACTAACACATGTATGCACATATGCATAGTAAAAAGTGTAGATTTGTACATTGGAAACGAAATAGTATTCCTAGGTATTATGTAGGTATGTATTTACGTAATCAAGACACTTGATTGTCTGTAAGGGTTTAATCTTCATAGATTTTACATATAATAGCAAATACTCTTTGTGTTGGAGGTATTATTCTGAGTGTGGGTGTGGTATGCATACTTTGTATACCTATACGTAGTTAAACCAAGTTAAACTATACAAGAATTTAGTATTATTAGATTTACGGTAGATCAATGCAGGTGAGTATAGAAAACAACACCTTCTTTACTTTTAATTTTGCTATTGCTATTGCATTTTGTTGTTGAGAAATAAATATGTAATAAGTGTGTAGGGAAAGGAATTGGACTTTCCTCGAATTCAATACTCAGTTGCAAAGAAACAGGAAAGAAAATAATGTTTGCGTATGTGCCTACGCTTAGAAACATTTCCTGCTGTGATGTAAACTGCCAAGACAGTCTGCAAACAAAACAAAATTCTTCAATGCAGCGCAGCGTAATTGTCGGGATACAATAAAATATTCATAAGGAGTAGACTGGATAATACATGAAATAAAGCTAAAGCTAAAATCTTCGTTTATCCGAGTAATCCCAGCATTAAAATCGCATCATCTCAAACATATCAAGATTTACGCAAGTACTATTTCAAATGCTTAGACGAGGAAGAGCGATGCAATGCTAAATCCTTTAGCTCTTTCTGTTTGTTCCTCTTTGTGTATAACAGCCAACGTCTTGAGACAAAAAACAAGAGAGAATGATTTTTGTAGTGCCAAATTAAATGCTAAGTAAAAGTAAGTTTGTGTAGGTAACTTGGTTATTACGAAAGCGACAAACATTACTACCAGCTTTATCGTATATACATATTGTGTACATACACAATCCACACTGTTTACAGAATTTCTTAAGAAGCCTAAAACACAATAATTTTAGATAAAACGACTACATAATGCAGGATGCGTAACTTTCTCTTGAGAGAAAATTGTTAAAACACACACTGTATAAGTACTTGGGTAGTTTTACATAATAAAATAATATGATAATACGGATAATGTTACCTTGTTAAAATTTATTTCAACACGCATTTCTCAACTAACTCAATTAAGTGAAAGTAGTAAGCATTAAGAACTTGGCAGCCCAGGATATGGCCAGGACACATATTTCATGCTATAATCTACAAAGTTGTGTTTGTGAGGAGGTTTTATCATTACTTCTTTAGTATGTTTGAATTATTAGCATATTATTAACTCTCAATTAAAAATAATTCCTACTATAATTCCTAATGATTACGCATGAAGAGATCATTAACAACATTAGACTTTTACAATTCTAGAACCATCAACAACGCCTACCTAAGTCTGGCGATAAATAAATTGGTTTCAATATACGAACAGTGCGTGCCAGCGTTGCAGAGTAATTTTATAACTATCATTTTGAACTAAAATATAAACTAGGTATTGAATCCTGTTTAAGGATAGTTTTGCGACATAAAAAAACGCCTACCTAATCGGTACTTTGTACGAGTATTGAATCGGTGAAGATTTAGAGACACAGGTATTAAATTTAGATATACCTAATTGTGCCATTGAGGATTATACCTAGGTAATTAGTTTCTACTTCTTTCTAGTAATGTTATTAGTAGCTTAAAAAAATAATTGAAGGTTTCCCTTCACCAGCAATCATACACCCACCTGCATCTCAATCCCTATTCTGTAATTGTATATCGGCATTCCCCTGCTTATACAGATAATGCATAGAGGATTTATTTCGTGGAAGGTATAAGTGGCAGGAATGATTTTACCTTACATAAAAATATATAGACTCTTGAAACTCTGAATGTCTAAAATGTCTTGTATACAACTTAAACAATCTTCCTTACGTACCACATACAGAATATATACATACCTTCTACCTACCTAGTGGAGTTTAATAATTAATATGGAAAAGCATGCTTAGCAAGTTATTGGTCCTGAGGGAGCAGGCGATTACTCATTGGCTTTACAGTACTTATAAACTTGGAAAGTCTTAAGTCTCAAATGAGTCTTAAAAGTAAAGGCTTGACTCGATTTTTCCACTTGAACGATCGTAACGGACGTTTTGAACATGGCATACATAGAGGTTTACACACAGGGAATAAAATACTTCCATTGAGACCCAAAGAGCAGAGTATAAAGATGAAAGTCTTTAGATATGCATCATTTGACTTGATGCATGCATGTACAACTGTGTAAGTGTATATTATAAGCACATTATAAGTAATTGTCAGTGGGAAGAATTAATCTTTTTAAGTACCTACCTACACTAAAAATGAGTTCAAACATGAACAAAGTTCTCTTCAGGGACGTGTGCAGCATATTATTATTTGTGTACAAGCAATAAAAGCGTGTACATTGTTTTCCTTCTTCTGTCTATTAATTTTCTTCAACTCCTCATTTTGCCATTGTTTTTCAATCCATTTTATTTACTTCTAAGAATTTAGGGCCTTCTCGGTTTGAATTACATGTAAATGATCGTTACAAACCTACACAATGTACATTTAATACGAATATTTGCATTATCTACTCTCATTATTCTATGGAAATTGGATATTATCATTCCAATTATTTTTAAGTATCTTTATCACAATGACAAGACATTTCATTTTATATAATTTAGAAATCTGTTATCTATTAGAAAGCAGAATCCATTTCACTTCGTCTGCCCGACTACTTACATTTGGGTGATTTTGTGGAATTGATATGTAATGTAGTAATGTATAATTATGTTTATGTAGATAAAGTATAAAGCTCTATATTCATGTCTTTCATTCGTTAACTTTTTGCAATCAGTTTTAGCATTGTGATAGGCTATTATGTCGAGTCAATCGTTTTCTATTGTGTACATAGTGTGCAAAATGCATTATTGATGGTGGCCGTGAACAATGAAGCAAATAACATAAGAAGGTCCTCAAAATATGACTGCGTGTTAATGCTGCGCCCATAAATTCTAATTCAACCGTCTGTATCGCAGTTGCTAGCTGTATTTATTTCATCCATTTGCAGTTTGCAGCAATGCAAAAATGCATCATGGTGCCACTTCCACTATATTCCTGCTTCATCATTTCCAGCTAAGGTCAAATAAATACATAAATGTAGTCAATAATATCATATTCCGTATCGATTTCCTTTAGCGGCAGTCTTTACATCTTCCGACTGGCGAAATCTATACTGTATGTACTAAATTCCATTCTGCAGCAAAGGCGTTTCAAACCTCCGTTTTAAATGAACCATATGAATGCATAGGTAATAATAATATGTAATATGATGTACGTACTAGAGTACTACTGTAGCAGAGTGAGTAGAGTAGTACATGTTTATATGTATATATGAAATTGAAATGCAGAAACTTTATTTCCACTTTCATATTGTAAGTATTACCTATTCACAAACGGGAATAAAAGAAAGTTTTGTGTTTCCATTTTGCAGTAAAATACAAAAATAGAAAAATATGTTTTGGGGATGTATGTTTCTTACAGGTACATGAATATCAATACTACGCAGTGGAAAGATGACAAATAAATATGCAAATTGTATACACTTGGAATTTGTTAATAAAAGCTGTCATTTTATTAGTGTATAAGAAGAATCAATATTAATACATATTTCCTATTTAATTCTTTACATTGATTAGTTAACATTATCACCTTCCTTACAAAGTCATGCAAATGGTCCATTGATGACTTGTATGAGTATATCTGGATTTATTAACATTAATACGTATCTAATATCATCATTTTTATTGTTTCAGTAATATTATTATTATGTGCTCTTCCATTACCTGGAACTTGGAACGGGATTGACAAAAATTGATAGAAAAATCAATACTTCAATGCTTAAAGTATCATTAAAAGGTTCACGCTGACACTGAGTTTGTTTGTAAAACAAACATCGACCTTGTAAGTATAAAACGGTAAAATGATATACATGTGTGAACAATTCAATATTCCTATTATAATTATAAAACAACAAATTACCATTAAATAATAATCATATAAATGCTAATAAAGGCAATAAGTTAATTGTATTATCAGAACTGTGTTGTTAATGGAATTCAACGATTCATCGCATCCTCATTGTCATTATCATGCATTATACACATAACTACATTATGTTATTATTTTCGTGCACCTACATTGAATTAATGCAGTGGTAAGGTAAACATGGTAAGTAGTATTAGACTTATTATTATTATTTTCTTGTGATTAATATGAAAGTGTGAAGAAGTCTCCACGTATATTAAGTGGGTCAACCATTAACAAAATTATTGCTACTACCCAGGGCCATGGAAACGTATAGGGTATGGCCATAGGAATAAATAAATGAATCCTTCATCCAGACTTTAACCACATTATTTTGATATTTGCTGTTATTCGGTGGATGAAAATTCATCCACCATTTCATTTTTTTAATTTCTATGGCCATACCTTATATATATTATGTTTATGGCCTTGCTACTACCCGTTGACATTGTACAAAATATTCATTGTGATGTAAAAAGATAAATTACACCAACATTGCTTATGATAAAGCTGTAAAACATGCATGGTTTAAGTGGCAAAGTGAGTTTCATAAAAGCTGCTAAAAATGGCGTGTTACAAAATACAAAAATTATTACAAACTATCAAGCTGTATACCCATCCTCCTTCCCCCAAAAAAATGAAAGAATGTAAATTACATCACCCTTTCAAACGGGGATATATACAAAAAGAACAGAAGTTTGTCGTAAACGAAATAAATGTAAATTTTTTTCCTGGAGTAAAAGAATGAAATGTAAAAAGGTTTAAATAAATTTTTAAGCATTACAGTTATTTATAAAGATTTATCACTTTCGAACAATACACCTACTTTAAGGTATTTAGGTTTCAATTTATTACAATTACATCCGTAAGTTATAAGTTCGACAAATTGGGACTTCAGTAGAAGGTAGGCAATTTTTTATAAGTACTGAGTTACAATTTGAGCAGATATAAAGAACGGTAATAGTATCAGTATCACCTACACAATACGAAATTCGGGAGTTCTCCAGTATCCACTCTGCATGGACAAAAAGCGAACTGGATCCTAAATCCTAAGTAGCCCCATTTAAGAAATGCCCCGTACGTAATAATACTGGAAATGAAATGTTTCATTTCTTTCAACTATTATCAAGTTATTATGATTAATATTATTGATTGGGAGTTTAAATGTGTTAATAATTAGTAAATGTATTATAAATTACCTAAATTCCTAACTTAAATACAAATTATTATGCCACAATTCACAATTAGAACCCTTGTATTCAAAGAATCCAAACTCAAGACGTTTATAATGCAATATGCTCCCCATTTTCTTTCCCTATTCCAGAAATATCGTAGTCTAATTATTGTTGATAAATTAACCCCTTACAGTTTCCCTAAATCAGTACACCTCTTTTACAAAAAAAGTACATTACTCATTTATATAATCTACTGGTTAGTACGCTTGAATTGTGGTGAAATATTTCATGTAACTATAAAGTTACAAAGTGGAAGGGGAAAGAGTATTGTATGACGTATTAAATATATCTATTTCACTTTTGCACTAAAATTATTTCGTGATTGGTCGTGTTACAAGAATTTAGTTGTGAGATGAGTCTTTATCAGGAAAAGGTTAACTATTACAATATTGTACATCAGTTGATACATACCTGTACCATTGGTTGGTACCTACATAAAATTTAAATATTTTTGTTCAGGGATTGTGTTACTTGATTATCCGGAAAGTTATCCATATGAAGACAAAGATAATTGTAGGAGATGTTTCTATTCTGCATTGCTGTGCGTATAATTTGGTGAGCTTGCAAGTCAAACATACCATGAAGATACAAGATCTGCCTGCGTTTCGTATAGACGAATGCCTCCAGCTGCCTTAAAGTTCGTCCCGATGTTTGGGGTCACGGAGCATAAACTGGACAAAGTCCATGGCACGCCGCTGGTTCTCGTACTCTCCAATGAATTTTCCTTTACGGAAATACTTTATCGTCGGGTATCCAGTGATTTCGTGTTTGTGATACACCTGAACAAGGAAAAACATTTTCATTATAGTGTTGAAAACGGTGAAAAATAACAGAGGTTGGTTTGCTTTGGAATACAGGAGTAGTGGGATGGGATCTCACATGTTTCAGTTTGTAACCTATTGGGACATCACTATCTACTAAAATGTCAATGCTTTAAATTGAAACGTCATTCCACTAGTTACTAGCTCAGTGCCCAGGTTGAATAATAAATATATTACAAAAACTACAACACACAATCGAAGCTATTCAGTCAGTGTAGATAAAATACATTTGTTCTGGTCGTTTGAAACAATTT
>JAQFYB010000814.1:0-43037 GCA_034694085.1 Pogonognathellus longicornis
AAACAGGGCTATCTAAGGAATAAGTCCAGCCCATGTATAAGCTCCACAGCAGTGTAGACTGATCACGCGGTATTATTTCATGTGAAGAGTTTCTTGTGAGAAATTTTGTCTAATTTTATTTGACTGTGAGTTGAGTGCGAAGACCTATGAAATTAACTAGCGACAATACATACATTGAAGAATTAGAGACTGCGGATGTTGGAGTTGTTGGACTACTGTCTACGACCATGCATGTAAATATAGTCCTCACTACACTACTACCGCATCTAAGAATATCTTTTGGTCTCAACTAAAGATATAACGGTCCGTTTGCCGTTTGCAGTCGTCACTAGTCGCTGTGTTCCAGAAATAGATGACACAGAAACCGAACCGTACCGAAATGAAGGTATGCACACACTCAACTATGTGTTTTGTATGGAAAGACTGTGTGAAATAGAAATCTACCTACATCTGCATATATTGCACATGTCTATGTATAATAGTCGTCTCAAATGATAGACCTACCTACACATAATTGTTTGACTCTATACATTCTACATAAGTAAAGTAAAAGTCTTCACTTTTTCATGCTCATGCCGTTCTGTTAGTGAAATGTATTTAAATCCTCAACGTTCTGCTTATCACAAGTTTTGACACTTTCATACTAAATGCCTACCAAGTGCCCTCCCCATATTTAGTAGTCCGACAAAAGAGAGAATGCCCCTTGACGTTTTTTCTATTGTACTGAATTTAACCCTTTCTCTTTACCTTTAAACAATATACTACAAATAATTAAGTGTTTAACCATCCCTTTGATTTACAGCTTTTATTAATTATGACGTAGTGAGTGAGAAACAATTAATTTAATAAGCTTAACAGGCCTATAAAATGTAAAGTATGTTTAACCGCATGTACAAGGTGTATCAGGTACTACTTTAGGGGAAGTAAGTTTACATGTACATCAACACAAAGTGATATTAACGATCGTCCGAGATTCAATTTAAGTATAATCAAACTTTACCCTGTCCTGTCTGAGTGCAATGCAACAACCGACATTTGTTTTCCTTTACATACCTATGTTAAACTAACAAGTGCTAAAACAAATAATCAACCCATATATATTCCATTATTTGTACATGCAAAAAGCATGCAACATATAATTGTAATGATAAGCATCTCTGCTTTGCTTGGTGTAATACTCCCCTAGCACAGTGCTACTAACTCCTATAATCACAGAAAAGGATCTATGATCTAAATACTTTATCAGAACCCAGAGAACCTGCTTTTCCCACGTTCAACTCCGACAAGACAACTCAATAAACCAAAAGTAACCTACTTTAGCATTCCTTCGTGGTGTATACGTATCATCATCCTAAGTCGCAACTTGTCCTAACACGTTACACGATATCATAGACATAGTAATGTAATATGAACACAGACAATACAGTAACTGTAAATAAGTGAGAACGTCTACAATGCACCATCACTTCGATTAATACGCATCATCCTTCTAAGGAAAATGATACAAATTTCTTTTCAGACCTGTCCTCACTTTACCTTATACCTAATTCAAATATCCAAAAGCTCTATGTAATCTACATACATATTACACTGCCTTAGTCTAATCTTTTCTCCTTTATTGCATTACTTTATTAAGAAAACCCTTGCTTTGTGTTGATCTACATACTTTCCCAAGTGACATAGTAAACTTGATTCAATTCATGTACATACCTATTATAATATATAGGTGTTCATTTTCATTTAAGTACAGAGTACAGTACATTTACAATGGAAATTTCTCCAGAAGTAATAAAAATTCAAGGCTGTATTTAGCACGGGGCAAAGGGGGCAATTGCCTCCTCAGAAATCTGAAAACACAGGGTATTTTACCAATAAAGTATAAAAAATTGCAAAATTTTTGGCGATACGCGCGAATTTGATGCATTTTAGATGGATTTCTAGCTTAAAGTAGCTCAAATTTTTCATGTGATAACAGACACTATTGTAAATCATGTTGGTACTTTGCCCTCCCGAAATGGAATCCTAAATAGGGCCTTGTAACAATTGGTATATTGCATAGGGAGTTTATTTTGTTGTGTACTTTTACTAACCGCTAGTGTATTTCTTAAGTACATTTTAAAACAGTTGGTAAAGATATATATTTCTGTAGATTATAATTTCCTCAATGTAACACCTTTTACTTGAGACTTTAGTCACCTGATTGGAAATTTTTAAGGAAGTTCCATACAATGCTGTCATTTTCTACTGGCTGCACCTCACAAAATGACGACTCTTCTTACCCGCCTCTTAATTTGTAGTCAGGGTCAAAACCATTAGACACAAGCATCGTGTATTGTTTTTCATTTCATTAGGTATAGCTTTAATTAGGTATTGTAACTATCTCTTTCTGTTTCTACAGACGTAGTACATGCCTACATACTAATACTAAACAATGAAGATTCCAAAGTCAAAGTCAAATGAGTTAATAAGTAATAATGCGTTTACACAAATCCCATTTGGAAATTGTATCACCTGCTTATTCGTCTCAGTGTTAAAGTTAGCATCAAAGTTCTAAAGTGTGTCTCCTTGTTTTCAGTCTAACAAATATTTGAAATTATAATCACGCAGACGATAATGTTGGTTAATGTGTTTACGAGTACTACTATTGCATTCTTAAAACTGGTGCATATGTATTGTATTTTGTATGTAGGCATTAGGTATGTATTATTATGTTTGGTTATCATGATCTCATCTCTCTCACACAAAACACACGCAACTCTACACCACACAGCATACTTCACATTCAATCAAACTCACACCATTGCTTGCAATCTCAAGAATACAAATAATTCAAAACAAACACTTTTAGAGTTAGACAGATTACATAATCACAATGCTTGTTTAAACAGATAAAACTGGAATTTCTCACTAGATATAAAAATACAATGAAAATGCTTTGACTGTAACTTCTAAACAACAATTCAAACACAAAGAATGACACATTCAACATCATTACAAAACTCAAAAACACGGTAAAAATGCCAGTAAATGCTTTCTCTCCTTTTTAATCATCATCTTTAGTAAATTATTTGTTTAATAAATCAATAATAAAACTCAGCCATTGTATTAATCATATTATTCACCCAATCTTACTACACACATGTTACTAATATTTTTATGTACCTAATTACAACTAAATTAAAGATACATGGAAAAGGGGCGAATTAAAAAAAAATTGGTTTTAATAAATCAGTGCCTAAAGTGTAGGAACAAAGATAATTGTAAAAAATATATGTAATTCGTGTTATCAACGCATTAGAAATAGTCAAATGGATAAATCTATTGTGTATACCCGTAAAATAGTTATTTCCTTAAAACCCTTGATGTGCGTATAAAAATACCCTTTCTTATGGTTAAACAATTATGTTGAAGTTATGGAAAAATTCCCTAAAGTCCAATTTCGTTAGTTACTAATAAAATTCTACTTTAAGTATCTGTAGAAGTAATTAAGTAGGTAGCTGCGTAAGTTTTGATTTGTTGTCTCAAATGTCAGCGTTTTCTAGAAACACACGAAACGACTACTGCTTTACTATGATTTACAGTAACACTGCAAATAATATTATCTTTAGTAAGATTTTGCTTTCTAAATACTACACGTTACAAAGTAACAAATCATTTGTCAGAAAAAACAAACCGTGTGTGTCTGTTACTTATAAAATGTAGGATTGTTTGTGCGATTTCTAATTACCTTCTTTCGGTGAGTCAGAAACGCTATTAAGAATGGCATTTGAAGGCACTTTGAAGTTAAGGTTTCCCTTAGCGCTTTCCTTAGCCAATCGCTCCACGATTCCTTCCAGTTCAGTAAAAACCTGCAAATATCAAATCATACATATCGTTTTTATTTATTTACCTTAGTTTAAGATTTGTTAGTTTATAATTAACTAAAATAATAACTATGTGTTCACAGTAATGACATACATTGCAAAGGACATGACTAAATATGTCAACAAAAGATGTACACAGCATTTTCTATGATAAGACCTTGTATTGTTTTATGAACCATTAAAATTTGCCATTGTATTATACGTACCAATCGTGTATTACATTATTATTAGCATGCCAAACTAAAATTACATCATAGTGGACACTACCCAGAGTCATAATTATGTATTTTTCGTTTCATTTCCTTTTCATGCAATAGCTACATACATACACTACAAAAGATACTAAATACTAAATGAATAAAAACACGTCTGTGAATCTGTGATGTACAGAGGTAGAGTGCATGTGTATCTTCCAACACAATAATAGTTTTGCTTCATTAATTGCAAACGGAAACACTAAATAAATAGGCATTGTTTTTGTAGCAATGCTAATGCATTGTTTGATTCTCTACAGAACATTAGTAAAACTTCCAATACCTAAAAAACAGCCTTGTTTATGTAATACACTACTATACTGTTCAAGCCAAATTCCCATACTTCATCTGCTGCATCATGCCCCATTTCTCACTGATAAAAAATATACAAATATAAACAAACCTAGCGATATAAAAATGTGAATTTCTTTTTAACACTTAACAATTTTGATCCATATTTAATAATTTAGAAGCAATCAGAAACACCAATTTTTAAAGTGTCAAAAAATATTTTTAAATGTTTGTAGATTTTAGATTTGTGATAATACTATTTAAAGAATATGCTACTATGAGTCAGTTTATAAATTAAAGTAGCAATAAAATATTATAATTAGAGTGTATATAGGTTTATGGTTTGAAATATATTTTTTGCTATGCGCAAATTTTATGTATTTTTTGTTTATTTTCCCCTTTGCTCAATTTCTGCCCCTGAAACCAAATCCTGGCTACGCCTATGCTCCCTTTTTTGTTTTTCCCCAATAGAAATGACAATTTGAGAACACAATATTTATGTACTTATAATTGGGGTATGAATATAAATTGTTTAGATTTATCTCTACGTTAGCTCCATAGTTTGTATTTGTGATATTTTTATGAAATGAAAATTCTATTTACGAGGCAAGGTTTGTATTAGTAATATTTTTTGAGACTTCATTTTTTAAATAATATTATAGGAACCAGTTCATACTAGGCTAGTAAAGTAGATATTGTATTTGCCCTGTCAGCAAAAGGTTCTATTAGTATCATGGTTGACTAGTAGTTGACTAGTAATTGACTAGAAACAAATAAACACAATAACGATTTCATTGGAATTTTACCTTTGATGTTTCCGAATGGAAGATGTGCTCAGACGCAAATAACGTGCTCATGGCGCTGACCAAGAACACAATCCTTGAGTTGTACAGTCCTGGGAGCTCTTCGTGTAATTCTGAATTTAATACCTGAAAAAGTAGAACATTTACAATCAAATATAGTTATGCATATAAATATGTTTTTATTTTTACACTCTATAGAAACTCTTTTATGATAATGAGTCAAAGAACAGCTAATGACTTATGATCTCAATAAAATATACATTTTTAAACTACAAATATTTTTGAGCTTAGAATGTATCTGAAAAATACATGTCATTCAACAGTATTTGAAAAACTTCGATGAATCGTTATTTCATTAAACAAGCTGATATTTCATGGAATAATTAAATCTACTTAAAATGTCTATAAAATAGTTTAGAAGGTATTATTAAAAACTTAAAGTAAAGAATATCACACATCTTTAAGAGAGAAAGTCTAAAAATCATAGAATCATCATCAGGGAACGGTCGTTAAACACCTTTGCCGATAAAATGTGCGTCAAATGGTCTCCTTCGTTCTAATTATAGTTATTAGCACTATGTGTCATTTATTAGCTCGTAATTTTGCCATTTGAACCTCACAACATCATAACTCCATACGCAAAAAGTCATTAAATTCACTGCCTTTGGTTACCGACACAAGTGTAGCTTTAATGAATACAAATAGTTGATCTACATTTCACACACTGTGGCTGTGTACCCAGACACACCAACCAAAATTCAAGCAGACACCAGAAAGACAGACAGAGAGAGATTTGTAGTAGAATGTAGAGCATCCTTCTTTAAACCTTTAATACAGGGATTTAATGTTTAAAGGTTTAATAAAGTGCCTTACTTCATAAGTACGTTTGGCTGCTTCAAGGGCTTCACGCTGCCTGGCCAGTTTGGCTTCTGCTCTTCGAGGGTTGGACTGGAGTGCCTCCAAAGCGTGTCTCTCCCCATCGAAATCCACTAATTTTCGTCCTCTCTTCTCAATCTTCTTTTTTGTCTCAGGAAACTGTCCCTAGTTCATTATGGCCCCAAATACACCATTTTTCACTTAAATACAAATTTTATATCCCAGCGACCGCAGTACCAAAGCAAACAGATGTCAGACAAGACAACGAAACATAAGACAACCAATAATTAAACACAAATCCAAAGTAATTACAATCAAAATCAATCAGGATCAAGACAGGACGCACACACTACACGGCTAAATTGCTATACGACGCTTTGAAACCAATTTGTACATTCCCAACACAAAAATCCCCGTACTGCACATTCATTATTTACGTGACATTTGATGTCATGTCACTCCAGGCAGACTGTGTCGACCTAATCTTACGACATGAAATCCTTGTAGTAAATTTACGCTCTAGGATTAACAGTATTGTCTCCTACAGTAATAATGTATAATGTACCGCATAGGTATAGCTCTTATACAATTAGTGGGTTTGTACACGCAGAATCAATCTCGTCAACACAATTAATTAACAACCTCGCCTTGTATTTTAGGTACGACGGAATTCTTAATTACTATGTGTCAGCATTTTACATTAATTTGAATACTAAACACAAAACACTCTAACACTATTTTATCATTTTCTCTCTCATCTCGAGTCGCAAGAAAATTTCTGTCGATTAATAGCATACATAAATACTTAATACACTCATACACACGTCGAAATCATCGTATCTCTTAGTAATTTGTTGCTAAACCATGTCATAGCCTAAATTCACGATAAATTGCAGCTCTTTCAATAAAGAAAGTCTCATTCATTCATTTGATCTCCCCAAATTAATTTTATTGTTGCTGTAAAGGCACATCCATGTCTCAAGTGTGCAGAATTAATATACCTATACCTATATAGCTACAGTAAATGTACACACACATAAGTAAATGTCAACAATGAAGAGAAAACTGTTTAATCACAAAGAATATAATTATAAATGCAGACTCACTATTAGTCTAACCGTTTGTGCATATAATTATTGTTATGGAGTGAGTTAACATTTCTATCAAACAAATAAATGAAGAACACGAATCTGTGACCTCTACCTATGTGAATCGTTAATGCATTTGTAAATGTAGGACATCAATTTCCGATTAAGAAGACAGTGATGAATATGTAAGGCAACCAAATGCTATTTTTAGAACCCCACCTCGCTCTGGACTGGAGAGATTCAAGATTGTTCGTTTGAGAAACTCATTAGCATATATAGAAGTACGAGAATATTAAACGGGTGTGCATTGAACAGACTGATGACATAGTTACACCACAACAATACACAATACAATGAAAGAGGAAGCTCCTTTATCTTTCACACGTTGCATTACAGCCATGCCCAAACTTTGTTCATCGCTACTATTATTCAGAACTGCAATGCAATGGAGATATCCTTACAGGTAAACATAAATCCTGACGAGTGATTGAGAAGGGTGATTGTCAAAAATATCATACTCATCGTGTAATGCAGTAGAAATGAAATTGTAATGCAACATTGTATTTTACAATGCACTATTCTGTACTACACTGACTTGCCATAGACAAGACAAGTTTATTTTACCTAATAAAATTATGTACCTTAACATGATTACTTTTATAGTAGCAAGTTTTACAAGTACATTTCAAAAATTTGGTTTTTAACAATTGATTTAAATATTAGCATATAAACAAAGGTCTGACATTTCACCTTGCCGCAAGTTCATGACAATTGCCATTATAGTTCTTGCTGTATAAAATGAATGATGATGAAAAGAATGCATTTTTATTACTTGTAATAAATTGCACTGTTGTTGAATTCTTTAAATCGTGTTGTACAAATGTAAACTGCACAAGCATTTAGAAATTGAGAACAGCACTACACACAGTTCAACAAGGAAGGCTACTTCCTCGTTATAAATATTTATTACTGTAGTACTTGATAGTAATTTACTAATGACTAATGACTAATGTAATGACCACTACAAGGGCAATTCATCTTAAAGGCATTATTCATAAATATTGGTATAGAATAGAATATCTAAACTCTTTATCCACGTAGCCTCTTTACCTATACATGGCTAATGGAATTTCCATCAACATAAACACACTCCTTTGCATTACACATTACACAGTTGTATGTATTACAGCCTGGCTCCATTTCATTGGACTGCATTATTAAATTTATATCTGTATAATCTCTCATTTATAATATTAGGTATGTGTACTTACATTACAGTAGAATAATTTTACCCTTGCGCTGTACACATGGCGTATTATTATGGAAAAGTGTCTTACATTGCCTACTAACCATTCTGTTGCCGAATGCAACATGTGCGATTTTATTTTTCTAAGCCACAACAATACCAAGCGCTAGATGTACTGACAAAAGTACACTCATTGTTTGTTTGAGCGCGTACACACCAAAGGGTGGATTTTTCTACTTAGGTATAAGCTACTCAAGTTCATTGCAAAATAGGTCATCCTTTTCTATAAATGCTTGCACATGTACTTACTGTATTGGGAATGCATTATTTACAAAGGTATAATTTGTAATATAATAAATACACTCTATGTAATGTATGCATTAACTAAATAAAATGAACCTTGGTTTAAAGATCCTTTAGCATAAAATGAACCTAGTATAAGTACAATATTCACTTGATAAATACTGGGTTTAGCCAATTACTCTCTATACGTTGTTTCATACAGCAAATATTAAAATGCCTATGTGTGATATGCTTCTTTACAAACACAGTGTGCATAAATTACAACTAGTGAGGTGTATTATTCAACGAACAATTGGAAAAGAGTAAGTCAAAACCTGCAGAATTTAGCTCGGAGCAAAAGGATAATGTGTAAGGTAGAGGTATGCAGCACACTTTATGTCAAAAGTCAGTCAGTCACTTACACCAAATGGCTGTATTTATTTACATTTGCATTATTACAGGTAGGTATAGCACGTATAAAGTTTAAAAGAGAATCTACCTACATCAATATCACAATTCTACGTGTGTAATACCTATACTCACATTTTCTGGCCGATGATAAAGAAGAAGATCGCCCCTGAGACAACTGTTTTCTTAATATATTACACTGAAGAAAAAATTCTAGCCTTTAACCTGAATTTAAAATACGGAACAGTGTAACTAATTTACCTTTTCATACTCTACTACTAAAGTAAAAGGTTTACACACAGAAGATACCTACACTGATACTCTGATACGATACAATTCAATACAAAAGCTGTATAAGCTACATAATACGAAACACCTGTAGGCTAACCCGGTAATATTATTACAGTGGATTTACACAGCACTTTATTCCATCACACAAAAGCAAGTGCCTGTCTACGTGTACTTACTTTCAGGTATACCTATAATATATTCTGGTGTCTTTCACTAGGCCAAAGTCTAGTCACCGTCATCCTCATCGTCGTCGTCCTTATTATCTTTCCATTACTGAGCTGACATTGAATTTGCATGGTTGTAATAAATGGAAATACGTGAAAACCTGAAATTCAACTTCACAATTCACAACTCTCTACACCGGAGTCTGTGCAAGAAAGTTTTACAGTTACTAAATGTAATTTGATTGAGCAAAGTGAGGCGAGAAGTTGAGAGAGAGATTCATGTGAGTCTCATAATGTCTAATTCAACAGCTTCACCTGACTCGATAAGGAATTAATACATAGAAATCATGGCATCTCTCTGATAAATAAAACACTTTGTGAATTAATTCCTTTTCTTTGTAGTCGAACTTGGTGCGACATGTCTTGCATAGCTTTCTTAGGTACACTGTACACTACGTTGCAAATTGTCAAGACTTTGTTTGTAGCATGATAAGATAATTCATTGAAATCAAGTCCACATTCGCCAAACTCTAATAAGAAAGACCATACCAGTTGATTTCCAATTTTTACATGGATCTGTAGTACAGGTGTATTGTATTGTATACCTACACGACGGAGCTACAGGTACTGTACTAGAAACATACCTAGAATTAAAGGCAGACACAGAAAGAGGTAACGAACCCTTTGTAAAAGTAGAATGAGATTTGTGATTATGAAATATATGAAAATATTGTTATTATTTGCACTATTATATTATGATGAAGTTGATAATCATCCTACATCCTACATATCATTACGTACATACATGAAGCATCAAGATCAAGTACGTTATTATTATTATTATTATAAAACTGCATCTCTCAATGTCAAGGTGAGCTAACAAGAAATAAAGTAAGGCTTTGCACACAACTGTACCTACTACTTATATTACATTGTATGCACCCATAAAATAAAAAATACAAAAGATCTTTGTACACAAAATGCAATCCTTTGTATATCTGTACACATACACAACACACTATAATATTATACACCTGTGCAATTATAAGACATCCCTGTATTTATATACCTACCTACACAGAAGATTTACAAATGTTAAGCTCCGCACGTATGTACACGAAAGATACGGTGAAGTTTATAAGGTAAGGTGAAGACTTAAAAGTAAATCCTTTGAGAGTGTTGAGAATTCCTACGTATATAGAAGCAGAGCCGCCATTGAATGTGCTGTCTGATACACCTACAAACGATCCTTCTTATCTTCCATGATAATGTGCTTATTGGCTCTTATGCATATTATAAGTAGGCCTTAGCACTGTCCGTCTTCAAATAATGCGCACACTCATCTAATATAGCAATACAACACATAACATGTGGTTTACTCGACAAAAAATTAAATAAGAATACATACTAGGGTGTATCTACATACAACTGTATGTAAAACGTACGTGAAAACTTATATCGTTATATCATACCACCTTATGTATTTCTAGCGTGTAGCGTCTTTTTCCTTTTGCGTAGTATAGCTTGCCGTATAGTGTGTGAGAAACAAAATAATAATAATAATTATGATTAGTTGTGTGATATACGAAAGGGAACCAAATATCATGGAGAGTTTAATACACGGTGTGTACAAAACAGGAGTGGGAAGGCTAGGGCTAGGTTAGGAAATATTTCTGGCAAGAATACATCACATGGAATACATGGTACATTCATATACATACATTGCTATTGTTTCTTCTGTGTAATACAAATAGGTACTGGAATAATTCAACACAAGGATGATGCTTTCCTTGCATTGCATAGTGTTCATAAATATGTGTTTGAGTATTAGGGAAACAATAGTAACATAGATATACATAATGCACTGTACAATACCTGTGTACCTGTAAATGTAGACAGTATATCATTTGCCCTGGATGGAACTGGTACTTGAGTAGTACAAGACTGTATTGGACTTGGACTTGACTATACGGGAATAAGTTAACTAGGAATAGAAAGAGAGGAGTATGCAAAGCACAGAAAAGCCAAACACAAGCAAGACGAGTCGTATTATCGCTTTCTTGAAAACTCTGCACACCTGATACGTATTGAGCGGTATGAGAACTTGCTCGGCCAGTCTGTGAGCAAAGTCATTCCATAGAATATCCACCGACTGTGAGTTCACTGTCAGGAGCTCTTTTCCGCCCCATTCTGGCTCATACACCTCACTCACAGCTTCAAGGAGAGCTCGGCTGGCACCCGCACATGCTGCAAAACAAAAAATAAATCAACAAACTTAAATACTCCTTCACATACCTAATTCAAAACAACTTGACTCAGACATTACCACATTTGCACCATTCTACTAATAACATTAGGTATTATACCCACTATAGGAAATTGGTCCATGTGATTTGATCTGGTTTTACAGATAGAATTCATTTTCTCTATATTTATTACTTTACCACAAAACAACCGATACGATTAACATCAACAACGGGGTAGGGTAAACATGTACTTGGCACAAAGGCACAATATTGAACAACAATAATACAACGTGCCTATATGTATTGGGATACAATAATGTGCTATATACTTATTATTTTGCTTATTAACATTTTGTTGGGAGAGTTTATATGGAAGATTGTTGAGATGCCTACCTGGGATGCATGTAATGTATCTGTAGTTACAGTAATGAGAAACAATGAGCTGTCAGGGCAGGACAAACAGAAAAAAACAAGATTTTTCCAATTTTAAATGGAATAGTGTAAAATTTATTGCTTGTTCGTATTAGTACTACTCCATCTAAAAGTGGCATGTTAATTGCTGTACAAAGACTCAGAGTGTGACCAAAGTTACTCTTACCCACCTTTTCAGGCATCCATACACATTAATTTCTTTAGCATGAAATAAAGAAACAAGTAAAACTTCTAATACAAATTTATAGTGACTATACTACGTAAATATCATGTACACACATACTAGACATGCTGTTCAATTTTGAACTCCGTTTTATGGATTCAGTTTTAAAAGCTTGTAGAATGTTCCTTGGCCACGTATTCAATGCTTAAGTTACTCAATGTTACTTGTAAATAGAACCACAGCTATACCAATGTAAGTAAATAATTTTTTTTAATGTCAAGTCCTTTACCATCAACCATTACCCAACTACTTATGGGTGCATGGAGCTTTTGTACCATGCTAGTATATAGTGTAATGTAATATAAGCCAGTGTTATATTCTAGTAGGTAAGGTATACATACAAATCTAAAGCAAAATGACGGTGATGACATTTAGTAGAATGAACAATGTTCATGAGAGTTTTTCGCACGATACGAGTATCGCAGTAATTTGGCCTGATGGCTTTACAGCGTACTTACAATTAAATCGACCTAGAAAGAATAGTCAAGTGTGTGCTTCAGCAAGTTATAGCATTCAGAATTAAGACTGCAATAAATACACAAAGGTTAAAGTAAGTGCATTGCATATGCAATACATACAGATACTCAGATAAGTAATTTTAAGAAATACACTTAGGATTGACTGATTAATATTCAAGTACTTTGGAATGTAGTATTCTTTATTACAAATGTATTCTACAGAGGTACTTGGTTAGAATTTAGAATATTGAGGTACAGAAGAGGTGTTGGTGTTGAAGACGCAATCGGGTCTTTATAATAAAATCCTAGCTCTGTGTACGTGTGTGTAGTAGGTGGGAATTATTGAACTTAACAAGTGTGAGTGAATCTTTTATGTTTAAATACTTGACAGGAATAAAGGCAAGTCTGCAGTCCACTCGACTCGACTTGCTTCAAAAAGCCATTATTGTTAGTAGAGCATCAGCACAACAAAACACCTGTTGCATACCCACAAATTCAAATCCCTTAAACCTGTACAAATACAAATACATTGCTCTAAGCACTTTGAGCAAAGGTATGGTATCTGCAAGAAAAACTGTTTTATACGTTATGTAAAAACGTCCACAATAGAAACACATGAGCATCTGATATATCTTTCCTCCCCACCTGCCGAACCGTCTGCTTGGTCAATCTTTCAGTCTACAAAAAATCTTATTGTTACTAGTTGTACGCACTAAACCATCAATATTTACTTGCAGGTAGAAAGGACTACTTAAAGGAGTAGGTATATGCATAGTCACAAGAATATCTAGGCAAAGTAAATTCTGACACAGATCTTTTCATCATTAATCATCCTTTTTTAAACCATGTAAAGTAGAAGCTACATGCTGCATACTCCCTTGTCCCATTACACTCCAAGATTGACAGATTCATCAAAACAAACAACCACGGTTCAAATAAGTATTGGATTTTCGTACCCCGTTATAGTTCCCTTATTCGCTTCTGAAATTCAATAATGACACAGTTCAAATTTGCAATTTTTTATAGTACTGTACTGGGCACACATCAACCTAGTAGTTTATTATTTGCTTTAAAGAATTCCTTCATCATTATTAATTGAGTAGATTTCAAGTGATAATTTTTGTCAATATAATATCGATACGTATTCAATAGGTAAAAGTAAAATGAATATTGACCCAAATTCATAACAAAAGAATAATTACAGTTGTAATCCATAATTTTGTATGTTATGATATGATTCGGTTAGCAATTAATATTGATAGCTCTATTCTCTGTGTCTCGACTCTCAACATGGTAGATTTTTTGAAGATAACAAGAGGAAAATATTGTTTGGGCCACCCGCATGCACGAATTTGTCATTTTATGACGAACGATGTGGCAATGGATGTATTATTGATATTTTGTGGCTTCAAATTAATTTTGAGAATTATTAACACATGCTGGGAGCTTCTTCACTTAAAACAGAATGCATCCCCCACTGACTGACTACATTATACAAAGTAATTACAGACTCGCCCATTCTTTGCTAATCTTCCGTAGGATTTCTCCCATTTAAGACACTATACACCTACCAACCTACGCACTACACACGATCATATAAAAACATGTGTCTTCTGAATATAAACAAATACTGTAACTACTGCAACATATACCGCACTTACGAATCATATAGAAATCAATACAAGCCCAGATTGAATTTACAGACAAAACCTTTTTTCATTCTTTCCACACACACACATCCATATTATGCTCTTAACAATAAGAGAGAAAAACATGGAATCTACAAATCTAATAACTGCTACTAGGCAGAAACAGACACAGCAACACACTTATCTCTTTCTGACTCTGCCTACCCACCACCTGCAGCAATATCCTAAGCTTTAATCTTAACCTAAATTATGCATTCCGTTTAAATTGAACTTTTATGTTTCTCAAGACCGATCAATTCAGTTCATTCAATATCCTGACTCCATAGTAGGACTAACAGCAGAACTTAACTTTGAACTCATTGGAATTCCTTCCTTGCATTCATCCTCATTAGTGCACAGTGCACATGGAACACACCATATCAAGCAAGCTCATAATTTTATTCACAATACCAGTATGAAATTATATCAGTAGTCTTATTGTTTGTGAATGAGTCAGTCTCAGGGCTTTAGTGGATTAGTTGTACATATCATGTACCTATTGTTTAGAATATTATACAGTAGCTTCAGTTTTGATCTGGCTAGAAGCAGTTTACAAAACAGTAGCAGTATCACATGAGCGATAATCATCATCTCACGTACTTACACAAATATCCATAAACAAGCCAATATTTTATGTTACAGGATTACTTAAGTAAATGCTTAATTACAAGCAAGGTTCGTTAAACCTCTCCGTGTAACTTTACAGATTATTCAATATCCCCAATCATTACATTTACATTGTATTTACTTACTAGGTATACTGACATGTACAAAATGCAAATACAAATGAATCTACAATTTAAAAGATGTAAAAATATTATACAATTATTTTACAATGAATGGGATTGGGATATTGGGAAGAACATTCTTGATTTCCAGTATTGTTATTTTACAGTTTGACACATAAAAATCAGAGTTCTTGTTCATCACACTAATATTACTTAAACACAAAGATTGTATGAAAGTAGAATCCAATATTTTGTTCTTGTATCTATACAGCAGAAACACACAATGTTGGAAAATGTCATCATTCGTTAATAACCCTACAGATATGAACTTGCAAATTATGTATACGGTAAAGCTTAAAATGCGTACAGAGCGAGCTACACAGGTAAATAAACTTATAAATAACACATGGAAATTACAATAACGTTCGTAAATCAACCAAGGAATTTTTTGTTGTACATTGTACACACAGAGTGCAAAGTAAAAAGAAGATAGTTGCATAGTTGCCACCTACTTACACTTGTTTATTAACGTTTGGTGTGCCAAAGTATTTATTACAAGTGTCGATTAGCATTTGTATTCAGGTGCAGTTAAATTAATAAATGCGTCATCTGATCATTGCCTACAAATGCAACAAACCAGAAAATAAAATATATATGAAAGTTGAGCTGTGGTACAAGTGACAGCTCGTACAAATGACAACTGCGAGTTACCAGTTGCCAACACTCACCTACCACAGTTAATCTGACTTTTAGTAAAGCTATTAAATTCCGTCGCATAAAAACAGGTGCTCATAATTTGTGCTGAAAAACTAAGCACCCCACTATTGTAGAACTAAACCACTTAACACAATGAACTTTTTCTTTTCAATCTGAGCAAGCTCACACTGTTACTTACTACATTACATGCCGACCTTTATACAAGTGTAATTATTTTCCTGGAGCTCCTATGTATTGTATTTCTATCTAACTCTATCTCTATCTAGGTAAATCTAACCACACTCATGTTCTAAAATACCTACACACTTCATTGAGCATCAGACTGAAATGCAATTCCACATTATCACGCTTTATTTATTACATATACGTAATACAACAACAAATCTTACAGAAATAGTGTATAGATAAGTATTTCTTATGTGTAGAATGTAAAGGAAAGCTAATACAAAGAGAATTAAAAGGTATACCTGTACATATTGTAGTGATAGTGCATTTTGTATTATTTACACTAGGCTAGAGATAAAGACAGATAATAAGAAAGATCTTTGAAAAATCAAACTTGATGTGGAGAATGCAATGTGGCAGTGCAATGTTGGATTATTGTACTTGCATTGAATTGCAAAATACATTTTTTACTGTAGTAATTGGAGCACAACCACTTTGTAGTTTGTGTAGCGTAGTTTGCGTCGTGTTGTAGTGTGCTCGCATTTATTACGGTTAGCAACAAGATAATAAGATCTCATTTCTTTTAAAGCACCGTACATTTTTAACGTGTAGTCTATATGAGTCGAGTCACTTGAGTGATTCTTACACTACTATACAACTACAGCATGCACTAGCCATGTCAAACTATGTAAACAAATAATAAATGCTCTTAACAATTTGATTCGGTTTCGTGTGTAATACTAGGATACTACTACAGCAATACCTACTTAAATACCAAGTCAATTGGTGGTGGTGACTGCCTAATATAATCTACTCGGCCTAAAATATATTAATACAAGTACCTGTGTACAACACAATCCACCAAATTGATTGGATCTCATATAAAGACAAATTATTCTATCTTTATAACTACATCAACTCAAGCACACGATTTTTTGCACAATTTTCCATTTATTTACAACCTTCTTGGAATTCTTGATAGTAAATAGCGTCTCAAATACAGTCAAGTAAATTTGTTATGTATTGTGTGAGTTTTTGTTATAGAAAGCTTTGCCTTCATGTATTTCTATGTATACTATACCTTGTAGAGTCACAATTAAATCTTGCATGCGTATTTACGCGACGGGTTATGTACTACCTACTTACATAATGTCTGCCAAATGAAATTATTTGCTACTTTGTACTGAATTTTGCATTGAGAACGAGCAAATCATAAATTCTCATATAGTCAAACTTGAGTTTAGTTCGTGTTGTTAACTTGTTTGAAGTTTGAAGGGCTAGTTGCTTTGCTAGTTGGCTCCTTTTCAATATAACTAGGTAGTAGTAGTACGTACACAAACATTCAATTCCTAATAATCATAATAATCATAATTTTAAACTGTACATTACAAGCACAATTTGCTTCCATTCAAATAAGTATCCTCATTGATCAATCACTTATTCACTACTGTATGAATTTATGTGTTTGCAGACATTCCCCTTTTTCCATCTGCTTTGTGTGTAGTGTGCACTTTACACGCATACATTTGAATACTCATTTGGCAAAAAGAAGTTGTTGTATATGGCCTACTAGAGCGAAGAAATTCCTCAAAGACACTATTGTTGAAATCAACAGTTTGCACTTTAACAAACTGTATACAGATATACACAACAAAGCACATAGATATTGCACTGTGTATTGTACGTATCATTGTGTATGCATGAAGCACCCAAAGAGTACATAGCTATGTATGTGTGTATTATGTGTAGTTTTAAAGAGTACACACATACGTAGATTTATATTTCAGTTGAACTTGACCATATAGAGGAAAGCAGTACAAATGAGCGGCAGCCCGGTCATTTACATTACATTGTCGACTCGCTAATTTTGCATACACTTGTATTGTTGATTACACATTGTAATAGTAGTTTCGGACATGTACCAAGATTTAGTGTGCAAAAGCTCCCTAACGCTATTACAAACCAATGGATCCGTTTAGTTATACATAGCAGTTTCAAAAACCCAACATACTCCAACAACAATAACAAACAACGAAACAATTGTTATGTGTAAACGATTAGAACACGATGCACAAGAGATTCTTCTTGTAGTAATAATAACAACTAACAATGGGCTAACCCAAACAATTCTAAATCTAAATTCACTCACATTCAAAACCCTAATGAGCAAACGAACGACTTTGACCGACAATGAGTAAAGTCAATCTTTTAGGGCTCTGATAACTTTCAGCTCATCTCATATCTTTGTGCAAATGGAATGCAGTGACCATCAAAGTTACCATTTCAATTCATTCGAATTGTGTTTCCGTTCTCAAATGATCTAGATATTTTATGCATTTAGTACGATCAACATTCTTGTGTTTTGTTTGTTGTTTGCCATATTGCCACAATCAAATCCAATCAGAACGAAGCCAATACGATGGAATGGAATTTCAATTGCACAATTTGTTTACAAATGACAGTTTATTAAACACCATTTATTTAAAGGGTCATAAACTATTTATTAAAACCTTACAATATTTTTACAGATTAAAAAATTTTTGAACATATTTTAGTTTCAATTTGAGCTTACAAGACATTTGAGTTTAGTTTGGTAAAAATGTTTTGCCAGTTGGGTATGTACAAAATAAACAACAAGAAAATTCAGATTTCATCAAGAAACTGCATTAGTAATAATTACATTACAACTTAACACATGTATGTAAATGTTTAGGCAATGCTTTAAGTAAAAAGAAATTCATTTTTATCACGCTCGTCTTATCACATCGTGTAGTGTGCAAGGAATGATTATATAATCAGGCAGTATTTACCTTTTTCCTTGTGGTCAATTATTTTTAATAATGTTGCAAAAGCACAGACTAATTTCCTGCATACATAATCAAGGATCAAAATAATATTACTATATACACTAAGTATTGCATTTGAATATTCATCAATGGAGAAACTTTGTGTAGGACATTTTCAACCAAGTTAGTCAATATTTTACGTTCTAAGAATAATGTAACATCAAAGCTAAATTAGAAAATCAACAGATTACACGATTTTTGAGAAAATAATTTTTCTCGTGTATGGCAAATACAGAAACCATAATAAGTCTCTTTTGAAAGCTTTTACACGGAAACACGGATGTAAATATTTAGCTTATAAAATACAATACTAAGGAATCGAGTATACACACGCATTAAAACTCATAAGCTATAGCAAATTGCTTACTCGATGCAAGTACGTTAGTATTTTTCTGAGTAGGTAAAAGATTGTGTTCGTGTGTTGTGCTAAATACAATATTAGAAATTGTTGGAGCTAACGAGTCTAACTAGCTAAATTAAGTCTACTTAAGCCATTTTGTTACAAGAATGTATAAGGAGGAAATAATATTAAGAGATTTATTTATTTCAAGAAGCCAAATTAGGAAGTAGACTTCGGCGTGACACGCCAAGCATGAGTAATACAATGGATACGTCACATTGCATCTCCAATTGTGGTTTGCCAACTATATCAGTCTTGTGCTTCATATGTAATATATCTCCTTTCTGTACTTTCTTCTAGAGTCATACACACTGTATACTTATCGACTTATCGTATGACTGTTAAAATGTTCCCAAGAGTCAACTCAACTCAAACAAAATCGATTTTCTAACTCGTTTGCTTACCTTTCTGTGTTAGTTATATACAAAAATACGTGTAGCCAAAAGGATTCTACACTTATTTGTCTCGATGAGAGAGAAAAGCCGATTTGAATTTTAAGACAATGTTATAACTACTTTTACAATGAGTCTGATTCGCTTACCCAAATATTGAAGCCTTTCGTTCCTACGCATGAAATGAATGATACACTACACTACGATACATGGCTAAGCTACATGTAACATGCTAAACACATGAACAATTCGTATACATATACTTACAGCAAGATCTTATTTATTTATTTAGCAATATTATTATTTTTTTACTACATACCTACACCTAGGTATATTAGAATGTATCCCTGGTGTACATGCATGGTTGATGTATGTATGAAAGAGGAATAAGTATGTGAATCCATATCGTCATCATCATCATCCCAAAAACCTTTTGTTCTAAAAACTTAACCGTTCTTTTCCTTACTTGATTCTCTGTGAGAGTTTTATCATGAATGACGTGTTATGAACTTTATGCTCATATGCGCAACAACCTTTTTACAATTTACAACAACCACCATACAAAGATATTTAAATTATGCCATGCAAGTAATAAACAATAAAACCCAAAGATAAATTCCCACACTTCAATGCGTTTTTCAGACTTCCACCTAAACATTTCGTTGTCTTTTCCATTTTCCTTTTCCTTTCTTGAACATGACTAGGTAGCACTGTCCTTATAAACAACTACTACTATCCTACTTAAACTTCCTACTTTAGTTTCGCTAGCTTCATTACACTTTTAATACACATGTCTAGGCGCAATCATATTTTCGGTCCATTTGGGTATTCGTACTTTGAAAATTCGTACTTGTAGTAATATGTATATAGAAAAAAAGACCGATAACCTATTAATGTATATAGAAAGAAAAAATTTCACGGGAGAAATAAAAATTAAGTGAAACCAAAGCTCATTTCCCGATTTCGCAATTTTTTTTTGCAAGTTAGTTAATTTTAATTACGTGACAATAGATTGTAAAGAAAAGCATTAAAGAATAATTGATTGATTTTTCCAATGAATGCTGATATCATGGTTCACTGATCTACATAATCTGGTCTTCTTGAGAGCTTGGCTTTGGGTGCGTTATTACATTTAATCCTGTAATGACACAACAAGTGAAGAGGAAGAGTGAACTCAAACCGTTCAACTTCTCTCACTCTTAACCAAATACACACTCTAAATACTTCTCGAGAGCAAAATGAAAGTTGAATTAATAAATACTTCAAAATTTCATTATGCATAATGTACATGCACTAATTTCTATTACTTCAATTTCCTCTCTACAAGTAAAAAAAAACATTTGCATAGAAAAGCCTGGAAGTGCAGCTACATACTTCCAGGGTTTTCTGTTCGTGTTCTTAAACATCCATAAAGAAATGCAAATAAAGTTCCAGTTATAAATACTCAACTTTAGCAAAGAGTGAATACACATAAGTAGTAAATCCAATCCCAAAATCCTATCTAAACTAAAATGACATTTCTATTTAACCGTCAGTTTCAAGTTAGAACTGACTGACGGAAGTGTCTAATAAACAAATCGAGCAGTCATCTTTTAAGAAAATAATTTAAGAAAAATCCTTATAAAGCCAGCATTTTTGCATACTCTAACCTTAAAATTCGTTGATTTACATATGAAGCACATGAACAACTCTTAGACTTCACTTAAGTGTACGAGTTGTATAAATACTAACATTTACATAACACACACTACACATAACATGATCCCACATACTTTTAGACATACGAAATGTAACCTAAGAACAAAATAGCTTGTCCACGCACAGTCAAACTTATCTTTCATCGTCCTCATCCCAAAAACAACCACAGTTTAAAAAAAAAGTTAAACCCCTGACTGAAAAACTCAAAGTTATGACGTAGCACAAAATTGTGTAGTCTCCTCATGTACAGACAGATAGTATATAGGTACTTACTTATCCTAACTGAACACACCTTCGCATCTACACGTCTACAACAACTGCCTGTGTGTAGATTTCATATGCACGTAAAGATACAACTATGTATTCTACCTTATACGACTGATTTGACATTCAAAATGTCCTTTGCTTGAAAATCCGCCATATATGTCAGTCACCAAGTGTAGTAATCCCTTGTACAACATTTGGCGATGAATCAGTGCATTCGTATTGAACAAAGTATGTGACACGCCCAATAAAATCCACAAACAGGCGAAGTATAAATCTCGATTCCAGGAATAGTCAGTTTTAATGGATTTTTTTTTATAAAACACTAACTCTACAGCGACTCATAAATGCAAAACAGATTAATACCAAGGATTAGTAGTATACAAGACATAAGTTTTTATACAAAAGTCTTTGCTCTTGTTTATAATAACATTATTATTTCCATGTGTAAAGTGTACAGAAGTTGACTATTCATAATAGTAGCTAATATGTGAATGTATGCAAATTAAAACTGTAACATCTGTTATCTGTTCCTTTCGCTTACAAACATTTCATTAATTTAATCATACTAAACATAAGTCAAGCCGCTGTTGCTGAAACCGCAATGTGTATAAGTTCATACTCAATATAAAGACAAACTTGTGTGTGTATAAATATAATACTCACAGTGAAATAAAACTAGGTACCTATATTAAGTTACGTCACTTAATATCAAGTCAATGTCCTGCCTGACTGTAAAGTAATTTCCTTGTTATACTTATTATCGACAATCCCCTGACGTATCCAGGGTTCGTTTTTATTTGTAGGTGGATTAGCGCATTAAAAAATTCTACCTATACAATACCGAGGCTACCGACAATACACTGTATTAAATGTACGTAAAATGTATCCCCATCCTCGTGTGAAATGCAAATAGAATGATATCACCAATAAATATTATTACATACCTAAATGGATTGCATTTTGTGGCAGAGCTATCAAAACGAATACTGAAGCGATAAAAAAGAAACGGTATGATTTTTTAAACAGACGAAGGTGTTAACACAACAAGGGTGTGTTTGTTTGTTAACTATGATGACTGTATTATCATTATGTACTTTCAATACCTGACTTATTATTACAAACTAATAATAGTGTACAGTGAAGGTAATAGAAAACTGAAATGTATAGATTGTTAACCAATACACACATAAGCATCGTATAGATTAATATATCTCAGCTAACTCACTTTACTTACACTTAATATACAGGTTCATACCGAATTTGCTTTTTCAATTTGTTTATGTATCGAATCGGTATTTACAGTTTTGTGCGTGTACAGTCTGTCCACTTATGTATGATGGGATAAAAAATTATTTTAGTAAACAAAGTTCAGATTTCATTAACTACAATGGATTTTGTTTGCCTGATACTTTGATAAATAATTGTTGACTTATATAATTTGTGTACTTATACATAAGTACGTAGCAGTTACATATTATTCACTATCAGTTCTATATTTATTTGAGTGAATGAATTGTCTGATAGCGAGTGGTCATAATAATAATGTTTGTTTGAGCAAGACATACCTCGTATGCAGCGGATATAATTGTTAAGTTCTTTCTGGAGCCGAGTAGCTGCATTTTGTTGCTTATTGAAGTGGCCAACATGTTCATCGAATATTTCATCTGCTGTACGATCTACTTTCCCGAGATTTTGTAGTATCTGTAAATAAACAATAGAATCAATATAGAAATTGAACATGTATGCACCATTATAGTTGTAACTATTTATTTATCGAGGTTTTTTACTCTTATTTTATAGAAGCTGATTGTACGTATTTGTAAATGTGTTTACTGAAATACAAACCTTTCTAAGTAACTGGTATTGTCACATCGGATAATTTCTAACCTAACACTGCACAATAAGATTGTTGTACACAGTTAAAATTTTAATTAAAACGTATATGTAGGTAAAACCTGGAAATCTTGTTCTATTGATTTTTTGAATTTTATGTAGGTATGTAAATAAAGAGTAAAACTAGCTGACGATTATAAAAATCGGAGGAATTAACAACATCATTTTGATACAGAAATACAAAATGTATTTTTTCATAATTTGAGTGTATTTTCCAATTCTTACACTATTGTATAGTTATTTTGGTTTCCCGACTAAGCTTAAAACTCCGTCATAGCATAAAGTATTTGAATGCATTAGAATTTACAATGTAACCTTCAGATTAATTCAAATGATTACTGTTGCTCGCAATAATTTCTCATTATTTACTATTAAGACTGACGTGCCAGCTGAGTTGAGTTAGGTAGTAGGTAACATCATTCATGGCAGGCACATTGCGTCACTAATAACTCACTTTGCGTTTCAACTAACAAAATTTATCACATACTAATATCATTTTGGTGTTTCTCTACTCTTTTCTTCATCTGTCAGTGCAGCTCGTGGCATTCTGGCTTTTTACTCACGAATTATTAAGCCAGCAATATTCCACACTGCAGTGTAGGACACAAACCACGGGCAAAACCATACATTGCCATTAACCTTTGTGGCTACTTAGCACTTGCGGGTGTGTGGCACACAATCTTCCTCACTCTGCTCTGGTCTGCTCTTCCCTGGTTTCATTTCAAGTCGTTAATATGCTAATAAGTGCGCTAGCATTGATGCATGTACTTGTACTAATAACATTCCTGTACTAAAAAATCGCATGACATTGTTCGTTTCATACTTACTGTTACTTATTGGCTGCTATACCCAAACAAGAGAATAAGCAACAAGTCTATAGTGCTATGCAATACAGCCTCATCATCATAATTATTATATACCTAGTTGTAGAATTACAAAACAGTTGGCAATAAAAACTTTAAACATTGAAATCCTGGTACACAGTGAGGAATGATGGTGTGATGACTGTATGGCATTATGATTGTATGCAACAACCACAACTACACTATACACTACAACACTCTTCCCGTGTAAATCCTACACTTATGTACTACAACTAATATTTTATAAACGTTTCGTACATTAAGCTATGTGCTACAATCTCTCGTTATGTATTAGCTCGTACACTATGCACTATGTACCAAGTTGATAATATTATGAGAGATGAATAATAAAATAATTCTGTGAATCTCTTCCATTCATTCCCTGAACACTTATTCCTTTACTTACTTCTACCTACGGAAATCGTAAACATTATTTTTGTACACCAGCAACTTCACATAACTTCATAGGAAAAACACACGAACGCCAACAATCAACATCCACTTGAGTACATTACATGTAAACCCACGTTATTTTTAAAACTCTTCCCTATGTTTCCCTAATAATAAATATACTCTCGACTTTTGTTACACGTTACATCGTTGGAATGAATTCACATAAGAATAATATGTAAAAACACAAGAAAAAGAACACGTTGCATGTAGCCAGGTCGCCAGAATTATACTTTAACATAACCTTCTGTTTTAATCTTTTAAAACACGTAAACACAAATGGAGATGAATACTGAGGTACGGGTACCGGGACTTGCATAGAAATAATACTGACATCGGTTCTAATTTCACGTAATGGTGCAATTCAATCCAGCCAAGTAGGTAAAAGCTCTACACTCAGCAAAAAACACACTCTGTCTACATATAGCAGTAATTTAGTTTTAACATTTACTTTAACTTTAAGAGTGCATGCATTCATATAGTAGCTAAGCTACCTAGTGCCTACACAGTGCACAAAACACAACACTGAAAATAGTTAAGTGCAACCTCATGCAGATTGAGTTTCCACATGGACGACGACGTAACGTAAGTCGTGATCATTCACACAGCTCAAGATAAATAATTGAACTCCCAATGAATGTGACGCGGAGGTAATTGACGGCAAATGCAATCCAATGAACAACTCTTCTCGTTTATTTCTCGTGTTGCACCATTTACGCTCAAACAATTTATTTCGTTTCAATACCCACAATCATCCATACACACATTCTTCTATCCCTGTGTTTATCATCAGAGCTTTTAAATAAGGCTTGCCTTTTCGATTTGTTCTGTTACAATAATAATTATTGGTTTACTACTTACGAACCTCCGCAATGCTAATACTAGTATAATGATCTTGGCATAAAAGCATCCATAAAACATTCAAGGTGAAGAGCTTTCATTTATATGTAGACTTATTCTATGATGTGGTATCAGTATATAGTGCATAAACAATTGAAACATTTCAAAAGAAAATAAAATTACGTGTTAGTTACAACAACAATATAATGGAGGACATAGACTATTTGCACTTGGTTAAAAAGAGCAGCCTTTAATTAACACTTTTGTATCGCTTTCATTATCTCACAACATTCTGCACACTTAAAACAGCACGAAATGTAACGTAACGAAACTCAACTATGATTCCATAACCTTTGCATCCTCCACACTGCATTCCTACATCCATTCTGCACTACACACATTTTTTCTACACAGCTAGCAGAATTTAACTACTCATTTCCTCATCTCATTCATTTTTATACGTTCTTCAAGTGGTACAGATCATATCGTCCACACACATACTCACATATACTGCAAATAACTAGCAGACACTTATGTGTATACGTGTAGCTTTTTCTAAGGATGTGTACAAGCATGTAATTTGAAGCAGTATATAGTTGCAGCAAATATTGGCAGTATAAATGCACATTTCACAGCAAATGGCTGCACAGCAACTCATTTCATTGTTATCTTCATATTAATCAATGTCGTCCCTCAAGAACAACGCGTTTGTAAGTGTAAGCAATTCGAATTCAAATTCATTCACACTTTGTACTATTACTATACTATGCTTCTTCGTTTAACATTTAACACTATCTGTGTCTTCCTTAAGATTAGCTCATCAAAATGCAATCCTGCTGATAATGAGCAGAAAAGTGCTCCGAAAAAAAAAATACACTTGTAGAAAGTATGAGTAATACAATTGCATGTAATTGTAGCAAAGAGTCTACTACAGAGTCATGACATGAAGTATAATGTAAATTCGTGTAGAAAAATAAACTTACAATTAGAACAGAATGTGCAATGTTTGTTCATAATATCTTCATTACTCCAGCATTGCAGATCAGCATCATCATATCTAAATATAGTTTTTTGGAATCTCGATGTCTGTGAAGTATGCATGCACACATAGTGTACATAAGAGACAGTAAGCGAAGTAATTAATTTACGTTGTCTCATTTCCAGTACTGCATAATATCCATCTTTGCATGCACAGCATAACACATGAAGAACAGCAGCACTTTTTGTTCATTTTCCTTGCATTTCCCTTTCCCATTCATTTATTTATTTATAAAACCAAATGCATCCTTCATAGCACAACCCATATGACATCTTCTTCCTAGTGGAAGGGGAGTGCACATAGCGCTCAACCAAAAGTACTAACAGACTTGCATATTTCTTTTTACACACACATGAATCTTTACTAATCTTTTCTGTTCACACAAAAATGTCACTAGAATGTCTCTATATTGTGTGTGCAACATGTAAATGGAACGTAAATACACTCCTGTACTTATATGCCCATAAATTGACGGAATTTTCAAAGATAACTTGATACAGATATACCTTCATAGTCTATAGCTAAATAGTTACGTGTATTTCGAGGTTTAGTGTAGTGTACATAAACTCTAAGGTCGTTTCTGTACTCAACATTTCGTATATACTCTTGTAGACAGATAAGGTATTTTAAGAAACCGTGATCAGAATTACACGCTTTATGAAGTTCCGCATATACACGGCATAGTTAAAGACACATGTGTGAAAAAGAAAAGGAATGGAGCATGCTGTATGTAGCGCCGCAAATGTAAGTATAGCATTAGGCAGTTACTTTACCATAACCTTTTACCACCAGCGACATAGACATCTCTTTTTCTTTAACACTAATTCAGTTTAGTAGTTGTAAGTTGTAAGTTGTAGAAAGATAATCGAAACGGAGGAAGCGTAAAAGTTAAAAGTTTGGAACGTATTCATCTGATACGAGGTACTTTGAATGAGAAGAGTATACATCTATTTAGTCTTATATTTCTATACATGAAAAACACACATGTATATTGCCCTAGGTTTACTTAATAAAAATCTCTGTGTGTGTTGTAGTAAAAGTAATGCCTGTGTTTGCCTTTACCTTTCGTTACTTTGCCACGAACGCATTTATAATAATGAAGAAGAGGTTTTCGCCCTCAGTGGCATAGCAGCGCTCTGCATGGTTCACATGGTGCACAGAAATGTCTACAAGTACAAGCCATGAGACTTTTGGCTGCAGGAGAAAAGTGAAACCCTCCTTCGGATAAACCATTCGGGCCGGTTCCCGTTTTTTTCAAATACGTCATAAGCTATGCATGTGGTGTCATTTCCTAAAATTCTATGTCTCACGTACTGCACGACCAACGTATTGAGACATTGAGAGTGTGTGTGAGATGAATCCTATTGACTGCCCCTACAAATACCATTGCAATCACTGTGTAAATTTGTGTGCATTATTAGATGTACATGTAGGATTTCAAGACACATGCTTGGTAAGCAAAATATGTACTATGTATGCATTTTCAGAATTGTCTATGTAGTACAATTATGTTTGGTAGGTACTTAATAAGCATACAGTATAGTAAATCCTTTCACATAGTGCTGTTTAAGCGACAACTGCATGCATTACTGTAGCGCAGACACAGCCGGAATACTTTTACACTTATTACACCGAATAAAATGTAGCCACATGTAAATATGTAACTCAAGTCGCCAACTAGCAAATACCTAAGATATAATATTTCTCGATCCGTCTTCAAGGAGGCAATTATCCGAATATGTATTCTACGTGACAAGATAGTAAGAACATCAACATGAAACCCTGAATGTGACATTACACCGGCTAAATGTCAAGAAAATACACATATGTATTTACAAGTGCAATAACAAACAACGCTTGTCAATATTGCTTAGGCTGAATTGCAGCATAATACATGTAAATGGTACATTATACAAAATCATTTAACAAAAATACTCAATCTATTTTATTCGTCTGAAATCATCTAGTGAAAAACCAGAAAATATCTAATATAAATAAACCTAAAATACCATTACATACAAAAATAATATTTTAAACCTATGCACCAAACACGTTTAAAGTGTCACAAAATACAAAGCTACTTTTCAAATTTTCACACATAAATAAAATATTATTACCTATGTGGACCAAGTTCGTGTAGCTACACATACAATAAAGTTAATTGTACATTGTACTTACGGTTGAAAATGGAAATGTTTCACCCTGCAGTATGGCATAGTACTAGAACATTAAACAACAGACGGATTTTCGCCCACAGAAAGTTCGTAATAAAGCATTTCAGTCAAAGTCAAGCAAAACAACCTTCACTCTTATTTGAATCTGAGTATGTGTATCTGGTGGTGGATGTTAATGTACTGAAGGATCTGAACTATAGAACATCGGTTAAATATACATCGTACACTTGAAGTGGCAGAGAGGGACATAGAGCACATTTTGATGTAAAGACGTGTTCCAAGAGCATACTTTATCTTTGTAGTGTATAGTATTTGTATGTAGTGTGCTGTTTTCTTTTGCTTGAAAAGTCCTTGCTCATTGCTTACACACTAAATGGGAGCAAAGCCAAATGTACAGAAAATTTGGAACCCCCTCATTGCACTGCACAGACGGAAAAGTTCACATTGAACCGGGTGAGTCTAGAATGTTAGGAATACTACCAACTTAAATTTTATATTCATTCTATCATATCCCCCAGAAGTATTGCAGCATTACCTACTGTATAAATTCTAAGTGAGTGTGGATATCTATTCGGAGAAGTTATGGCAAGCTAAATAAATGGATCATCTGTGGACGAGAAATAAGAACAAAAAATTTGAATTTTTTTGTCAATTCAACTCACATCAAATTTTCTGTTGAGTTTATTCTGAATCTGTACACGTACAGACAGCTTTAGGACGAATGGAGAATGTTGTAGGAGCTAAACCTACCTTAATCGATGAGGCTATGTAAACACACACTTGGATTAGCTTTCCTGCTTTGACTTTATCAGCTTAAAATCTGTCGACACTTTTAGCAATTTATATTCCTTTACACTTCACCATTGCAAACAAAATAATACACACAGGGAAATGGAGTAAAAAGTGAACTTTTCTTGCTTAAAATAATATTTAGTTGAAACAAGTCCATAATAATAATCAAAGCACACATGTACATAAGAAAAAATCCCAACGACAATACACACGCATAATTACACGCAATAAATCTATAAAGTGCACTCTGCCTATAGAAATTAGTACAGGTAAACATATAATTAATAACTTTCTCTCTACACAGTCTGCCTACGCAATTTGTTTAGCATTATTGTGTAAAAGCAATAAAACAACGTAATACAAACGAACACAGGTGCACATCTGTATGCGTTGTAGCTGTTTCAGCCCATTTGCAGTCACAGAGATAAGATACATTACAGGAGGAGTGTAAAAATGCGAATAATAAACAACAGGAAGCCTGTCATCGTTAACTCACAATCGTAACACAGAGTCAAATAACAAATGAAAAGTTCTCTTAATAGTCTAGTAATTCTATAAACAGTATTTTTAGTCGCCCATGTACAAACAACAGTATTCTATGTGTATAAGTGTGCTTTTTAATACCTACACATTACTACACATACAATACAATTTATACTACACACATGCCTACACAGTAAACACACACACTCACACATTATGGCTTTATAGCTGTATTATTGTGTACAATAATACTGTCCCATAGTATAGCAATACCTACATAAATTGATTTTTTTGCTTTATGCTTCTAAATAGTTAACTGCATTAGTGTAGCAGTATTCAATTGTATGCAATGTATCATATTATGAAGCATGAGACAAAAAAAGGCAAGAGTATAAGAGATCCGCCTACACGATAGCACAATGACACATGTGAGGAAGTGGTTTACATTCGATTTGACAATACACTCATTAAATTGATCACATTAGTACAATACACATAAATAAAACTACTCTGTATAATAATAAATATACCATTAACATCCTCGACTCAGCCTACTGCCAAAGTTTAGTGCTATATTTCTAGTTGTGGTAATAGTAATGTAATAACATCAACAAGACACAAGACCCTTTTTCATTTCCCCTTTTGCCACGTAACACAACATAATATAATATTGTACATCACACTACTTGTAAGCTTATATGCACTATGGACTCAATTGGACTAATAAAACTGAATGACTCACAATCAGCAACACACAGTAAATTCAAATCGTCGTCTAAGGCTCATTTAGTAGCTCGGCTCCGCATTTCCTTTATGAATTCATCAACACGAGCATTATTACGAGCTAATAATTACATTGCCGCACTCACTTATTGTCACACATAGTAGAATCATCAATTATTATTGTATCCATATGCACTTTTTGCCACGTAGTTACTATAAAGAGCTATACGTACAACAATGGAGTGTTTTTCTGTTTGTAATTTAAACTGCAGTAATATGGTGTATGAATGAAAGAGAATTCGCACCGTGAGACAGATATGAAGAAATATTTTTTATTAGTATTTTATATAATGAAGACTTGAGAATACTTAAAGACATATTGGTAATGGTAATGAAGACTGTAATGAAGAATATTTTAGTGTGGTATAACGAACAGCATTCTGAGCAATGAAATAATATGAAACGTCATGTCACTACTGTATCGTGTCAGCGTAAGTTATAGTTAAATTAACTTGATTGATTGTTTGCTGTTTGTGGAAGGATTATGATAAACGATTCTCTAATACAAGACAGACAGCCCTACCAATCCAATCGCTAAAGAGAAAAGTGCAAAACCGATAGGTACACAATTTACTACATCACTGGTTTAAATATGATACTCTTCATATGAATTTCTAACCTCCTTTTCAACCAACCACCACTTATATTGGAATACACCCAATATTTCAATATTTATAGGCATATCTTAAACTGCTAATTGTATGTTCCATGTGTGCACTAACTATGCAATGACTTATAGATGTATTGGGATTAGAATATTTCTTAATGCTATTAACACTGGGTTAAGAATGCCTTTTATGTATCGTGGATTGGACAAGTTAATTTGCACATGCTTATGTTAAGTTAAAGTTAGCAATGATATAAAAATTTCTAATGTGTGGAAAGGTTTGAATCGGAATGACATACCTAATTTAATCACACAAACAATTACTTACAAAGACTTATACGAGTATTTCCATAAGTCACTCATTTTAGACTTTCAACCTTTCATTACTACATGACCATAATAATATTATAGTCTTGGAATGATCTTTCCCCAGTTTGTTCAAATAACATAGCACCTCTATATAAAACTTAAAATGAAAATGCCATTACTCAGAACCAAATACCAACCGGTGACCTATGCAAATTACTACTAAAATAAAGTAATTGTTTTCACGTTATTTATAGAGGGTGGTCATATCTACAAAATTGTGTATTGTATGACTAAACTATATTTTTCACTAAATGAATTTCAATGTAAAATATTTCATTGAATTAAATTAAGGTAGAATCTGTGCTCAAAATCAAAATGGAACACATTCAAAATATATCAAGTATATAGGTATGTCTGATATTTAAAAAAAATGTAATTACATATTATTGGATATTGCATAAAAATATTAATACCGAAAAAAATACAAAGTAAATTGTTAGCATGGTACATTGTGGGGTGTAAGCGTGAATGTAATTAGTAATAATTATTAATTTGTTGGTGAAGAGAAGAAGAAATAGTGATTTCCTACGAGAAACGAACTCATCTAGCCCACTAACCTTCCATTGGCAGTTGTCCATATGTACACTTAATGCTTTTACTATAAAATACACCATGCCATGCAGCATCACTAGAACATTGCCACATACATGCAAGAACAAATGTGTTCACGCTAACAACTATACATACACAGTACATACAGTGTTTCACAGAATTCATCCGTAGGTTTACTTACGGATATTATACCAAAGAGACACTTTAAACTACACATACCCACAACAGTATTACACTCGTATATACAAATACAGCATACTGCCAGTACAGTGTAGAGTATAGGCAGATTTACGTATACCAATACTTAAAAAATTATATTTAAAAGTACGTGTGCATTACAGATAGCAAGATTATACATAGGATCTTATATTACTACACGGTAAAAGTTAGTTGCACACAGTGTGTTTGTTCTGTACAAGAGCTTCCTCGTTTTGCTCTGCAGACAAAAATTTGCCAATACTGCTACATACTGCAATGTAACACTTCCTACATAGGTATACACGTAATGTGTTGTATAATGTTGTAAATGCAGACAGACATTCATAGTAGATATAGAAGAAGTCTTGAAAATTCAAATTCAATTTTAAGCCAGAGCATCTAGTCTTAAACTTGGGTTGTACTTGTAATTCCACCATTTAACTTCCTAACTTCAGTTATAGGCTTGAGTACCTAGAAAAGAATTTTGGAGAAGCAGCACAGCAATGTATGAACAAGTACAACCATGTAGGCTACATGTAAAACTGTACACTATGCAATAATGTTGTAGAATACTTTTACTGCATAGATAGGCTGCTGATACATGACACAGCATGCAACATACAGATACATAGCACTACAGAAAATAACACATAGTAGACATAGAGAAGACGAGGATTCTGAAAATTGTATGTGGATGGATGCATTGGTTGCATATGTAATATATTTACTTGTGTGCACACGTAAGTATCAAGTCTGCTGTTTGCTATTTGTATTCCACCAACAAACCGAACAACGAACGAAGGAACGAAAGCATTCACTCAAATCGTGATGTCAATGAGTCACAAAGACCATGAAACACAGTTTATTGTTACCTTTACCCAAAATAAGAGTATACAAACTAACTCCAAGTAGACACCATTAAAACGTTAAGTCGATTTCACCACAAAGACACACGAGACAATCTCCATCGGAATCTTTTATCACAAATCCTAAAGCAATTCGAGCAAACAAAAATCTGACAGCCCCTATATACTTGTACTGATAAAGATAACTGTAACAGTTTTATTTTACTCTATGTACTTATGAAAGTTTTCTTTGAAATTAAAATGGAGTCATAAATGACAAGTTTCTTAGTGTCTTAGGGCTGACATTGTGTCTTGAATGATTTCATCATATACACTAAAAGGCAAAAACGAGTCAAGTTTACGGGTTAACTCAAATTAGTGAATTACTAAGGTTATACAAATACCTATATTGTATTCTTAAGTTTTACTTTCATAAACTGTTCTTGATAAGTTCGGAGCTTTTTGAAAGGTCGAGATATCTAATCTTATCTGTTGCAACAGATTAAAACAATATAAATCCTTTTGTAGTATTATCCTTCATCTTATCTTTCAGTCATAAACACATTTTTGTGCATAAAAGGAGTTTTGCTATCTGAATTAGCAACAGAATCTTTTAAACAACTAATGTACAAAAGATTTTGTACCTATGTTAAGTATTTCTTTGCAAAGTCGGCTTATATTGTACAAATGCACGGAACATTATGAAATATGTGAATAATCATGAAAACCTTGGATTAAGGAAAACTCTGGGACATAGCATTATCGAGTATTAAAGGATTATTGCCTATTCCTTACAGTATTTATACGCAAAGAAAAATACTCTACTATTATAAACATGCATATACCGTTACATTTGTAGCGTATCAATCACCTGTCAAAGGAATGTGATGCAAATCCCTTTGAATTCATTATTATTTCATGAAGGAAGCATTATATCAATAGTGTAATAGTGTTAGTACAAATAATTCCGTATAGAATTATAAAATTCAATTTTGTATTTTTTAAAGTTATTTAGACGCAGGTGATGTGGAAGCAAAAGCATATCCAGTGCGATACAAACAGAATTTACAATGTTATTGTATGTGAACAAAACTCTTGAGAAAAATGGCCCTCGACACACCATCGTGCATCGAGATTTATTAAGAAGCAATAATATAAGCCATGCTAAAATATTCGCTTGCATAAAATAACAGAGGATGGGATTATTAATGTCCACCTACATACATAAATGAATACATAATTGCAAAACGATACAGGTAAGTATAGGAATGAGCTTTATCCTCCTCAAATATGTACTAACACTACACTAGTATTAGCAAAGTAACATGCCGAAATTCCATACTGAAAATGAAATGTAGCTACAAAATAAATACTTACAATTCATACATGCATTATACATTATATACACTTAGTAATAGAAACGAAAATGAGTTGTGTATACTTTTCAAGTAGGTTTACATATTTGTTGTATTATTATCTTTGTTAACACTACTGTTAGCTTACGATTTCTCCACACTAAAGGCGTACCACACTCCTGAGCAAACAGAATACAAGAATTCCAACTCTTAAAATTAACAATAATGCTATACGACCAAAGGTTTCACTCCAACATCATCTCCATCTAATTGACAAGTACAAGCTTCCATTCCATTGCTAATGTAAACACAATAAAAGTAAAAAATCATTATTTCGAAATTAATGAAAATTTCTACAACGCAGTACATAACATACTACTATATATTACATGCATAATAACATCAAAGCAACCACAACAAGTGGGAAAAATGGCACACATCTGCATGGAAAAGTTTTATTATTAAAGGCAATATGATATTAATGATGATATAGTGCTTGCATAGTCAATGTAGGAGTGTAGTAGTTACATACAATACGCAAATTGAATCAATCGTGATCTCTAGAGTACGACCCATTAATGAAGAAAGTCTATACACTAATAATACAAGCTCTACACTACAATAACTACTTAATAATACGCCTAGCTCTACGTATTTTCCTTCCCATAGTGCAAGTACAATTGCAAGACAATAAAACTTTATCGCACACATACAACACATAGGTGTAGGTAAATGTAAACACGCTTATAATATGATAGGAACACCTGTTTTACAGGTACAGCAAGCAACCTAAGGGAAATACTATAATTAACATCAATTTTAGTTTCACGTGAAATGAGTATAAAAAACACACACATAGAATTAATAGACCTATAGAGCCTGTAGGTCTACGAGCTGACTGAATTATTTCCAATGTGCAAGAATGCTACTACTTGAATATAACACAAACACACCTTCTTCATTCATTTGAATATAAACTGTTCTTAATACAACAGCTCTTGCTCTTAACAGCCTCATTTCAGATCATATCCAAATTTTTAATTCAGTCAAAGATAAGGGCAAAGCTATTAAGATTATTAACGACGATTGCTTTCCTTACTGTGCCAGTAATACGAGCACTGTTTTGTATTCTAAAGAATATACACTCTGGTTGTGATTTCTTCATATTTTTCCCCTCTTTAGTATTTATTACACACTAAAAGAACTTGGGACTATTATAACATGACAAACGCTACAGTTTAATATGATCTGTAGATACTCCACACGTCCATTAGACAGCATTATACATTTCAAACGCTTTATTATAGCAAAGATAAATGCTACTACTTATACATAAGTAGCCTAACACTAGAGAGTGAATTATTCCCAATGATGCTGCTGAAGGTTAGTTGTTGAAACTCATTCACACCTTGCATGGAAGTGGTAAATGTTCAAATAACAATTGTAACTTGACATGGATCTCCTAGCACTGCTCTATACTAAGAATAAAGATACCTTGCCCTGCTATTTATTTTTGTACACGTTGCATATTGAAAGAAGTGATCAAGTAACAACAAGACGATTAGGAAATTATGTCAGAGAATTAAATGGAGCTCGATAAACGTGAATGAAATGTGAAGCTCCTTAGAAATAAGAAATAACTATATATAGCTCTAAATATGGCCACACTCTCGTTACATTCCCATTACATTGCCTAGTTCATGTTACTTATTTACTGTTAAGAAGATAACAGTATACACAGTACATGACACAACTTGCATAACAAAAACAAATAGAATCACTACAACAGCAAAAAATTAATATTGTTTGCCTAGAGAAACCTAACACTCTAAACGATTGCTTTTAGCACACAAAAGCTTTCTATAATTCAAGAAGAGCTTTTTCTCTTCCAACATTGAAATTAGAGTTACATAACAAAAATGATTGCAATTTTATAATATCCAATCTTTTAGTAGCAACTAGTGTTGAATTGCACGAATTTGCACAGTATGCTTGACACTACAAATAGGAAAATACAATAAAATATTTAGTGAGACATTCTTATTCACTTAGAATAAGAAGCAATCATACTTGTTTGTCAGTGCCAACAATTTAGAAATGCAATCTTCTCCTATAGTTAACAAAAATGCATTACACGCTAAAAAATGTCATCTTAACTTTCAGGCAATCCAACCGCTACACAATTGACAATCATAAAAATAAATCTATGTGGCCAAGCATCCTAGTTGCATAAAAATATGCAAACTAACTACGAATCTCGCTTAAGAGTACATTACATCTTCTATTTGTACAAACACATCTCACCATTTATTTCTGTGAGTGTTTAGTCTGCTCTTTCTAATAGATTCAAACTGAGAATGCAGTTTCTAAGTTGACAAATAAATGCACAACATTCATTCAGTTGGTTTCTTGTGTGGTGCTTGTTTTTACAATGTATAAAATCTACAAGTTAGAATGATGATATAAGATATACATAGAAGGACGACTCATCATCATCATCAAATTGTCATTTATGATCATTGATAAAAGAGTCAGTGAGCGTGACAACGACAGTCCACAACAATTCCTCAAGACATGGAGTAAGAAACAACAAGGGGGAAGAGTCTTGTCGTTGTTGCATTGCAGTTTTGCACTTAAAATGTTGTGGCATGATTGTGGTGTGGTTATCGCAACTCTATAGTTCTGGAAAATGCTTAGGTATTTTGCTTTGGTTAAAAAAGCTGTCACTTTATATATGGTAGGTGTAGAGATACAGACAGCATAGTGGTGTGTCGTGGCTTTGTTTTGGTCATACCAAGTCATTTGGGGTTTTAAACAAAAAAATGGATAACGAGCCGAGGAAATCATGAAGATGAGACAGGAATACCTATTCAGATGCACATAAAATGACAATTTCAGTTTTATATAACAACCATTTTAGTACATTGTGTGGTGATGCACAAGAAGAATAATAATAATTTCCTTCCTGAGAACTAGATACATGTACATGTACACTGATTTATATTCTTCACTGCAAGAGTAAACATCTTCAAAAACACTTTATTTGCCAAACTTATTCAACTTGTTGTGGAAACTCGAATGGAAAGCTTGCATTTCGTTTCTTGATACATAAAAAACAGCACAACACTCATAATAATCAATACTTGACAGGTTTGTCGTCTTGAATGAACAGGGAATGTAATATAGTCGTTAGTAGCAATATTTTAAATTGCTAATCGTATGCAATATCAGTAGGGATATACATAGGAGCATGAGAGTACACATAATTTTAACAAAGAGAACGCATACATTCATTTCGTACAAATGAGATGCATATCTTTAAGCAATCAATGAGCAAACTCCTCTTACCTCTATTTGTGCAACCAACTTTCTTTCTAACAGTTTACAGTTCAAATTGACCAGTTTATTTATGCATACAATCTTTTTAATTACATTTGAATTAATTAATGAATCAATCGAACAAAAATTGACAATGTTTGAAAGTATAGTAGCCAAAGCCATTTACGTTTTACGATTGTTGTAGATTAACATTAACAAGTCGTTTTTGGAAAAGTGGTTTTACATATTAAGACCATGAACACATATACATAAGTTTAAAGCAAAAAATGTGTAGAATTAGTAGTATGGACAATAATACATTACTTATGGATCAATTTGGATGTACAATGTACAATTTCAATGTAACTTTTTTACACACGTTATTAGTGTATACATAATATTTAACTATATAGGTATGTGTTAATTTTAGACTCATTTTCTACAAACATATGATAATATTAAGTACTATTTAAAATGGTTAATGTGCCTTGAATTTACGGAAACAGAATCTGTATAATTCTAGTATAAAAATATAAAATTGTTCTGAACACATTTTTTTAAAAACATCTTAGATTGTCATTTCCCTATGTACTATGTCAAGGTAGTCGAAGGTAAATACCTTGAAATGACACATCTTGCTCTGGAACCCATTTAACTTGGCAAAGGGCAAGGGACTTGGAAAATCATCAGTATTCCCAAATTGCTCCATATGAAATAAATCCCTTCAACAAAATGCGTAGCAGCTTCATGAATTCTTGACAACGATGGTTTGCTTTTGAGGATTCGGAAGTTCGGAACTTGGAGATGCACACGCTAGTTTACCTTTTCAACCTTGCCAGAAGGGAAACCCTATACGCAACAGGGGAGCCACCGGAAACGCTCTATTCCATTACCACACTCTCACACACACAAAAATTGTGTGTAGTACAGTAACAGCGTTGTGAGATTAGATTTATGATAGCTGAAAAACTAGGTACTATTTCTATTCATTCCTGTAACTCTAATTAATAATACTGGATACTGAGTGACTGGAAATTGGGAAATAATAATACATAGTAAAATCCAACACGCACAATGCTCTAATACAAAACAAATGATCTTAATTACAGCATGCAATAATATACAATGCCCTACAGTCACATACAATTGTTAACGAATTTTTGCAACAAAACTCACTAATATATACCATTTGTATTAATAGTTTACTCTACAATACATGTAGTAGTGTGTAGTAAGTCCAGTGTGGTACTAGTAGTACAAAGAATAAATAGAATATGTAGGTAGGTGCAAACAAATAAAAATATTCTCGGTAAAGTAAAAATTGTATATAAGTAGAACTGCCCAAACAATTACTATACGAGTTCACGCAATAAAAATCGAATGATATTTTTAAGCCTGTAAGTTGTAAGTGATGATACACATCAAGCACAAGTAAAACCAACCAACTAGTCAGCAACAACCACATAATTGTGCGTACTCGTACCGTACATTGTATTACACCTAGGCATGTATCATATTATGCTTCCTAGGTATATACATTTTAAATGTAAAGCAAACACAAACACACACAACCATAGTAAATTAAAGGGAACAGCAGGAAGCACGGATGAGATGAATTCATATGGCAAGTTGAAATGCAACACTTGCGATTTAGATTAGCAGCCATTGAATACAACACCCTACTAAATATGAGATGTTACTCTATATGTAGTACACATCAAAGAACAAAGCTTTCAACTCTTTATTCCATCCAATACCTGTGTTTATTTATTTACTTCTACTTTTATGCATTGCATGCTCTTCAACAGATAATCATGTTTAAAATGATTGCAGTATCTTTGTAGCTGTCAAAGTCAACAATCATAATATTTCATTTGACACCCCTGTCTTTGCAAAGTAAAATGTACAACAAAAGCTGCGATTTATTTCATACTTGAAATATGACATATTTTTATTATACGTACTTAGGTAATACAAACTGTCCAGTATGATTACCCCTTTTCATACAAACACTCGTACTAAAAATGAAAACTTTTGTACTGTGTTCTTAAGCTCCCTTTGTAGTACTCCAAATTGTATTTACTTTTTAAGTTAAAACTCAATTAATCGTGTTGTATTTCTGAGTTACTACATTGTATAAAATGTTGTGTCTCTAGGTATGTCTGTATCGTACCATACTTTATTTTTATACATTTTATCAACGTTGTATGTAACAAATCTTGGAAAGTTTAATGCTCCATGAATCATACAGCCACTTATCTAACATGTTCTTGATTAATGAAGAATCAAAAGTAAAACAATCAGTGCGAGCAATGCAATTGTTAAAAAAGATATATCTGTAATTGTCAGGTCTGTACTACAAATAATATAAGGCAAATTACAGTAATATTCTCTTCCGAATGTTTTAGGTATAATTTTAAAACGCAACTGCCAGGTAGCTACCGGAAAAGAAACACTTGGAAATACAAGTAACCAACAAATGCACAAAAAAGTGCCCGCAAACATAAGAATTAATGACGCAACCTGCGGTAGCAACCGATTCGTTTCAGTGAGTTTAACAGATATTGTTATGTGGGTTTCACACACAACTCTTTCATAACGAAGATGTGTGTCTGTCTAAACTATATATTTACACAAAAATCTGATGCAACAACTAGTATGTACAAAACAATCTACAGTAATTGTATTTAGCAAACTCAAGTTTTATTATTAAATTATTATGGATTACTTCTTGTAAACTACACAGAATTTGGACTACCTATAAGCATCAATTATTTTAACTGTTTATAAAAATCAAACGATTTTAATGAAAATTTTCATATTTCTAACAAAATTATAGTCATTATTTAAAGATTGTCACTTGCACGAATTAAAAAAATACAAAAGAACCAAATAACGATTATTCACCATAACCAAACCTAATTACCACTATTTATAAAATACAATGAAAACTGTATTAATTTATTAAAGCCTTTAATTTCACCATTAATTTTTATTACTTTAACCTCTGCAATACATAGGTACATGAATGCACCTATCGATCTTTAGGGGATTAGTAATGTTCTTTTATTCTTCACTAAGTACCTCTTCATTACATATGTTTATTGTTAATTACCAGGTACTAACAAAGCAATAATAACAGAGTTACTAACAGCACAATGCACAGAAGTCTGACAATGCAAGCCTCAATAAATACTTTAAGCATTAATTGTAGCATTAACTAACTAGTAAGTACAATATTTTTCTTAATAAACGATACATCTGTTAATATACTTTTTGAGCTTCATACACTTCATAGTAAATGTGCATTGGATTTCATTTGCATCCGTTAAGTCTTAACGAGCATGTGACCTATCACTCAATCGCTCGCTGGTTACTGTGGCTGTGAAACTTGTCTGGATGCCTTTTAGGAGGAAAGCTGCAGACTGCAGAGGCAGTTGTTATTAGAGATTTGACTCGAGTGAAAGTTGACATCTCTGATGATGATAACCAAACCAAATATTCATTCCTCATTACAATTATTCTTCACTTCAACATACATATTCCATGTACCTATACAATACACTACACTACACACATAGCTATGTAAATCATTTATGTCTCTTATACACCACATGCATACAAACGCATGGAAATGCATCTTGTTGCTCTAATCATACTATTAACTCGTCTTGTACTATAAAAAGTATACTAATGTATTCACAATAACAATACGTAAAACGCTGCCACTTTGCTTGCCTTGTCACAGTATACTAAACAGACATTGCATTGTATGTATACATACAAACAAAACCTGAAAACGTACACAGAAGGTATATAAACAAAAAGACACGGAGATATGTAATGTTTTAACGTGAGTTAAGTACAACATGACATATTCACATGAATTTCATACTTGTGTACATGAGTGTTGTTTGTTGTAGTGTAGTGTAGTGTAGTATACAAACGAGCACTAATCTGAATAGTATAAAAGTAAGAAAGAAAGAAGAGAGCAACAGGGCAGGACCTTCGTTCGACTTCACTCAACGACACCCACATACAATTTGAGAGAATTGAAATTGGAACATCAGACAGACATATAAGGCTTGTGGAAGGAAATCGAAATCAAAACAGTCAAACATCATCGTATAATATTTCAATACAAGTACAACTTTACTTTTACTACAGCACATCACTTTTTCCAATCTTTTTTATATACATACTTTACTTTTAGAGATGCTGTTGTTAGTTGGTTAGGATTTTTTGCTTATTATACACACACATTGAGTAGTATACTAAGTATTATTATACTTGCATGTGCTTAGGTAGTACAAGAGTGTAGAGGAAACTAAATAAAACAGAAAATATTATAGCCTGCTGGTCATTGGCCATTGAATTTGCCCTCGATGAGATTAGTTGGTAGTATCTTATCATCTGCTAGAGTAACTACCTCCGTAAACACACCACACACACAAACATACACCTCCTATAGGAACAACAACAAAGAAACAACGCAATATTGTTATACATACAAATACAACAAACAGCTTGGCTTTTATGAAAAAAACGTTTCACGCCATAACTTCCATGCACACGTTTTGTAGTTGCTTTAACTTTAACAGAATAATCAACTTTCGCTATGCTGCTTCTTTATTAAAATACTGTGTCTAT
>JAQFYB010000815.1:0-42999 GCA_034694085.1 Pogonognathellus longicornis
GAGCAGCTCGTGCTCGGCTCGGCTCGAAGCTGCTCGTGCTCGTATCTGCTCGTTATCCTGCTCGATACTCAGCACTAATCATGTCCCATGAAGTCACAACTCATTTAATTTCTTGACATTAAGTGCTTTCAAGTTCACAAATACATTTGTCTCTTCTGACATTATTTTTTACATACTAATAAGAAATTTATAATTTTGTTTAACTTTAAAAATGCATTGCAGTGAATAACGTTGAGAAAAAAAGTTTTCACTGATATTAAATAACTTATTAAAAGGTGCATTGCATTATAGTTCTTTAACATTATATTAAAGGTGCAGTTTTATATTATGTAAGCATATTTGAAAATGAGTCTGATGTTTTGCAATTAAGCTAAGTGTAACTAAAATACCAAAGTAAAATTTATATGGATTATCCTTCACTTGTCAAATATTTTATAAAACTGCTGTCGGTGATATTAGTGAAGCGAATAATAATTTAGTAATTGCATGTAACGGAAATTCGTTGTTCAATTACTGTGAACATGTATTCGTAATATATACAAAAATATCTTTTCGAAACGTTATTTTCTAATTTTTGAATCTATTTTATGTTGAATAAAAGGTCGTGACTTAACACAATATCTTCAGTTGACACAATATACTGAACATTATTTTACTTTTAAAAAAATTGCACAAACCCTTTAATACAGTACATAATAGTGTTATTCTATATTGACACACGTACAAGGCACACATAATGTTATTGGCTTGTATTTGTTTGAATGATGCCATATGGCGGGCTAGCTATAGAAAAGTTAATCTTAATTTGAAATTACAAAAATTTGCATACGTTCTAGAACTCGTTTTTAATTAACCTTAAAAAATGACTAAGTGCTCCAAATACCGTTTTTCTGAAAAAAATCCTTTGACTACCGGAACATGTTTTTGAGTTGAGATCAATGCAATTAGTAGCAATAATAGCACCCACACAGAATGACAGTGTATGATTTTATTTTAACCAAAGAAAAAGTTATTGGGGCAAATTCGAGTTGGTATAGGCCACGCAGTTGCAATTGCTGTCCGCTTTATGCTACTGTTAACTGTGGTTGCAAAAGTGGTAGTTGCATTGTGTTTGAATGTTTCCTCTTAATATTGTTTGGTAGCTTTCAATCTGGGAAAGGATTTATTTATTTAGGCATCGCTTTGGTCAATTGTCTGTGTCCTTTTTTGTTCTGGTGCGTATGTTTATTTGACATTACTTGACTCTTTCACTATTTCCAAATAACGTGCTTGTGTTTCCTACTCAAAATGAACCGAGACAAACTGGATACATGTACCAAGTCACTCCCTTTCACTTTCTTTGACAAAAGAGTGTAGCATACAAAAATATCCTATTTAGTATATACACATACCTAGGTATATACATTGTATATTAGAAATTGTGTTCTATGTATCTCGGTCTATATTTGTATAGAGTTAATAGAGTAAATATATAGGAGTATTATCTTTCGCTATACGAGCTCCACAATACAAAGACTTGCTTTAACTAAGTAGGCTACTCAAGTTTCGACGTTTTTCAAGTCGATTGTTTCTTGACTCTTTGCTTTTGCAGTTGACTTGACTAGAACTAAGTTTAGCTATGAAGATGACTACAACTCCTTGGCTGTAGTCAGTACTCACCTCCACGGCTCAGTATTAGTTTACTACAAGGAGTATCGAATTTAGAAAAAGGACGAGCCTTGTAGGATTTTGTGATGTCAGTTTCTGTCGTTGGATTGGTTGCGTTAGCCTGGAGGCATTTTGTCGTCTGTCTTGTCGTCTGTTTCGTCTCCACATCAGTATGTACGTCATGTCGACAATGTTCTCTTTAGTGCTGCGTGGTTGTGGCAGTGACTGGTCGTCGTCGTCAGTCTTTCAAACTGAAAATTTCTTCTATCCCACTGCCTCTAACTCACTGCACGACATAACTAACTAACTCCAACTTCACTAACACACTCCCACACCCCACACCTCACCCAAACTACGCAAAAGACAGTCAAAATACAACAGCCTCACATCCTCCGTCGCCCCACACTACTTTCCAAAAAACTATTCGACTCTATTTGTTTTGTTGATAAAAAGTTTTCATCGATATTTTCACTCTGGATCTGGACTAACACATATACATACATACACATACTTTGCTATTCCACACCTAGTTATATGTAATGCTCTTTCCTATTCAGCGGCAGCAAAAGAAAAAGAAGAAGCGGAACAAGGCAAGATGGCGATTTGGAGCCAAGAGCCAAAGCAAGTAAAGAACGAGGAAAGGACTTTTGCAAAGCAATGGCCTAATAGAATGAAATGGAATACTCCCATAGAGTCACTCCTGTACACTGCCACTGGTGTTGTCTGTACATAACACGACTACTCGCAACAACTATATGTACACACAAGGAAAACAAATCAAGGCAATTCACATGTAGCAAATGTTATAGGCTAGAAATTGGACTCACTACTATCCGCTCCCTCGCCTCGCTTTGTCTTCTCCGTACTATTTTAGTTAGGTATCAAATCCTGACTTTTTCACACACACACACACACACATACACATATATACATACACACTCATACACAATGCATCCAACACAACTCAGCCAGAGAACAGAGTGAAAATACAGTTTGTGTTGAACATTGTGAAACGACAACCTTTAGCAGGGAGACGTGCACAAGTAAAGTCAAAGCCACCCATAGAGAAGACAATAAGTTGAGCCGAGACGCAAAACAGCGGACAGACTAACAAATAACATATAGGCTCTTTCTAATAATATTACACACAAATGCACACAACACACGTAGTAAACTTCTCTTTAATATATGTGATCTGTATATTTGTCCTGTGTGAGAGCACTCATGTACTTTATACATTTTACTACCTACCTACATGCACCACTAACACATATAGGCACACGTTCTATACACTGAGAACATGATATGTTGTACACGTTGCTACTCTCCCTCGCTCTCTCTCCTTGTCACAAAGAGGAACGAGATGTTAGACAGGAGGCAGAGTGTTCTTAGATCTGTATCTGTTGGCCCACTCTCCCGTCCTTTGATTAACAAGAGAAAGTTTCAGTTCACTAGTGTGCTATAAGTATGTAATGCTTACACTAGACAGGACTTATTGCTATACACAATGCACTTACTACTTACTTATTACAAGTGTAGCAGGGCTGAGACTGAGTCTCCTACTAGCAACAGTCTTGACGTGTGTACGTGTTTCCACCACTACAAATACTACATAATATAGCAGTACCTAACCCAAGTGTAAGTTTGTATATAGAATGGTACGTTTTGAGACAAGAACAGTCATCGTGTAGTCGACCATGCAACCCGTACAACGACAATCCACGGCATATAGGGCTACTAGTCTGTAGATTAAAAGTCGTAAGCAATAAGAGAAGAGACACAAGGAAGGGCGAAAAGACCTTCATTAGTCTTATTATATCACAGAGTTTCCGAAAATTTATCATCATTACAAAACCCAGACACTATATATTGCTCTTATATGTCTCAAAACTTACTTAGAAACATTTGAGTGGCGGTCGTGGCTACATGCAGTAAATAGAAACTCGTTCAAGTGCATGAACATCTACTAAGGGGTCGTTCAAATAATACGTAACCAACATTTTCTCAATTTTCCACCCCCTCTCAGCAGTAAAACAAAATATTTTGAATTGAATGCAAAACCCCATTAACTGTGACGTCATTGACACAGCAGCCAATTATTCCTTCCTCCTTGATAACTAAGGCACAAAATAGTATGTCTGTTGAATAGTAAGAGAAGAGATGTGTTGTCAGTAGGTATATTAGTTATATGAAACTATTTTTTAAAACATCTATGTATTTTTAATTTAGTTTTATAAAATTATGAACACATAACGCGCCAGAGCTAAGTTTCTAACCGCCTTAGTTAACATTAAAATTTGTAACATTTTGCGATACCCCTCTCCCTAACTGTGACTTTATTATCTGTATGACTCCTAAATATATATTCGTGGAGGACACATAATATACTACCTATATTCTATTTTAATAGTGTAAGTGCATAATATATCTATTCGATTGTACAGACATTATATGATTTTCCTTGTATATTAAAATAGAACGAAGTACCTATACATGTAATATAATAGGTCCTCAATGTTAAACACAATCTATCTATACATAACTTTAAGTATAGTTATTCTGGATTACACCGTGTATTACTTTTAGTAACAATTCGAGTTGTATTAATATCACTAGAAAGACATTTTCTATATTTAGCGCACACTATATTTACTTAGTGGTGTTACTGTGTTTGAAGTGACCAATCATAGACATTGCTACGTATTTTATACTAGGGCAGCCACGACCAGCGTGTATTTCCACCTAGTCTAGTAATGCATATGATTTTATAATAGAAGTACATAAAGTGAGAGAGAGACTTGGCAATGGCGAGAGCTGTCTTGACTTGAGTTGACACTATGTGCTACTTTCTACGAGCTTGCCTTCAGGAGACAAGTGAAGGGCGTTATATAAGTATAGAGTTGTTACATGCAGAAATGAGTAGGAACGTACACTTGATAAATATAAGGCAATATAGTAGGATACAACAAAGCTTAGAAAGGACTCGAGCAACGGAAGATCTTAACATGTAGGTACTTTATCTACTTATTGAAGAATAACCATGTACATAGTCGTCAACATTTCTCTAACAGAAAGTTAACAAAGTGCCTCTTCTGCCTGTCTGTCTCTTTCTCTCGCTCTCCCTTTCTCTGTGAGCAACTATCTGTGTACCACTAAAGTACTAAGCATTTGATTTTCACTTTCTCCAATACATATGCTTTCTTTTGCCACAACATCATACATTCAAAAAGTTCCTCGCTCCTTCCATCCAACTTTCCCTCTTTCTCTCTCCTTCACTCTCTCCGGTATGCCTACCAAAGTGTGTAGCTACTATACAGGGACATGCATGCATACACCAGATACATCCAGTTTGAGCAAGACTGGGCCAGAGGTACGTACATACACTTATAAGCATATAGACCACAATTCCCAATTAGGTTTAGTTCGACCCAGTTTCGTAATCCATTTCACTTGACGCTGAAAAACCGAAAAACCCATGTAAGCAGTCACACGGAGAGAACTAGGAAGGGAAATTGTAAATTCCCTTGGAATTCTGGTGCAATTCGATTTAAATGGATTCAGCATAACCCTTTTAGAACTAGAAAACCGGATAAAAGGACCTGGCCGTGTGTGTATAGTGTCATATTTACTGCACGTATTTACTTACATAATATATATGTACTTACTCACCTAGCACGGAGTGTAAATATCTAAATGGATTATGATATGGTTTCACTCTGTATGTATTTTGTACAAGCATTTCACTAGCACTACTCCAGCAGATATGTACAAAGTAAAAGATCTATTTATGCAAAACATGGTGAGAGTTATGATTTGCTTGTGTGTATGTAAACTATGGAAGCAAGGAGTGGAAAAGCATAGTGTCTGCTAGCAGCAGTGTAGCATACATACAGAGTGTAGTGTACAACGTGCATGTAGTATAAGATCATATCTTAGAAAGGCACACAGACTCACGAGAGGCAAAGAGAAAGGAAAGAGAAGCCACACACAGAGCCTGTAGCAAGCAAAGTCTCAGTTGTATCTGTGGAAGTAAGACGAGAGTCTGTGTGTGCACAGTACACCAGTCACATTTCCATAAAACAAACGAACGTGGTGCACATGCATAATGATAATGTAATAATATTTTGTATGACCCACATGAGTGCCACTATACATATACAAAGGACTTTGCTACCTTAACTTTCTCGTTCTGTCTCTCACTTTCTCTCTCTGTATCTCGGCCATATAAAATACTGCAGCTGTTGAAACTCCATAGAAGGAGAACACTAAGAGAGTGCGGTGTGTTGGAGCAACGTAGCAATAGACTTCTACAGAGATAATGATATAGTCGTGCTCTGAACTACTCGGAGTACAAATACGGACAACATTAAAAGTAGCCAAGCACAGTCTTTATATGCGTATTATGTATCGCTATCTCATTAATTATTTAGTTTGTTAGTTAAGTGAGCGGCTGACTGTATGGTAAAACTTGTAACTGTAAATGTGAGGTCGACTGTCTGTCTAAAACTACCTACCACCAACAACTTACATGTTAATCCTCACAGTGGTCGCTGTAGAAAAGGAATATGTTACGTTTACAAGCTTCCCTGCTCCTATGTACTCCGACGTCGTGCCAGAGAAATATTCCTCGCACTGTGAGAACTAAATCGTGGCAGTGGTGTACGTAGCAGGAGGAGTAGGAGCACTAATGCTATCTACAACATAATATACTGCGTACGTACGTACGTACGTGTATCTGTATACGTACGAGCAATGCATAATTTTATGAATACACGGTCGACCACCACCGCCATGGCCGCAATCCGAAATGGAACTTGTTTAATTTTCTTTGCACAGGGAAGCGGAGAGTGGTGGTTGGAAGGGAATGGTGTATTTGGCTGTAGGAACTGCCATGCCAATGCCATGCAAAATGCAATGTAGAAACTAACGTAAAGTTCAGCCTGCTTCATGAATGTTATATAATATATTATTCTTTTATGTACGTATGTCAGCCAAAGGGTCTCTAGTACTTTCAGAATGGCCTGCCCTTATATCAAACCAACTTTTCCTTATAGTCCGCACACACTAACTTGTAGCGTTTAAATCCAGTTAAATTATTTGCTGAGGATCCACATCTAGCGGGAATTCTGCTATGAGTCGAGTACTTTCTTAAATATAGGTGCAATTCTATTTCGCTATATTAGGATGAATGAATGTGCTAGGCAGTATTGGGATAAAACCACTAATACTACTTTGCGCCCCAACACAGTCCTCGTATTATAATATGCATATTTTGCATGGCCAAATCCCACTTTGGTTTCTCAGAACTGTCATAAATAATAATTATAGTAAATGCTGACTGGAGGTTTTATACATTATGTAATGATGAATACTTTAGTGTGAAACATAATTGATGAGTTGCGACACCTTTGCATTTCAACCGACAAAATGCTATGAAATACCATTGTGGCCATTGACGGTCATGGGAATTTCATTAAAAAGCACAAGTTGGTCCTCAATCTGGTTTAATAATTTACAATGCTTAGTTGTTATGTAGTATAATGATTTCCTTAGTTAGTTAATGATGTATTGCACAAAAGAGTAGTCTTTACATTGAAGCATTTCTTTGCATTATGAAAAAGTAGAATTTTTTGTCATTTACGAAAGTTTTAATGTATAGAAAGTTTTGCAAAATAGAAATGAGTGTAATTTTTAGTATAAGGAATTCGTGAGAGACACAACAAAATAAACCAAAAAAATTCCTATGGATGAGCGAAACCAGTTCGATCTGTTTTAGTGAAGGAAAATATGATGTAAGTTTTGAAGGACATTAGAAGTCACAAAGGCTGAATTTCAAGTATATCCAGTCAGGAATAGAGATCGCACTACAAATGTAAGTTTGTGAAAACGTGATTGCATTGCATGGCTCTGTTTTCCTTGGTTGTGTAAGTAAAGTACACTTAAAAATATGTAGGCTTGAAGTTACTTAAAGTTTGGAAACTGTTTGATATGTGTTTACAGTGCTTATCATCGTTATGCCTTGTGTTGCACTAATGTAACTTTTGTAAAGAATACTTTTACAAAGTTTAGTATTACTAACTAGTAGTTAGTTTCTCTCGCCAGCGATATAGCTAGACAAGCATATATATTACCTACTTGAAAGAAAAACGGTGAAAATAGTGGAAAGTTCTGGAGCATTATGTACGTAAAGTGCATAATAGAGAACACTTTTACGCACACTGCAAGTTAAAACGAACCTGGGTTCAAAGTGTCCCATCAAATTCCACTCGTTGTCCTTATCTCGTTCCACTGACATTTTTATTATGGAATTGTCAAATTTATATAAAAACTGGTCTGAGCCCAATAAAAATAGAGCGGGTGAAATTTGATGTTGAATTTGTGTTTCCATTTTGATTTAGAGAATATACAGAATCTAGCAACGTGGAAAAGATTCTTTGTGAAATATTGTAATATAGCTACAGGCAGGCAAGTCTTGTACGGAATGCAAGAGACATTTAGCATAGAAAGATATAGAAGCTGCATGCAGATAGTTTAGTTACATTTAGACATGGTAGGTTCTCGGAGGACGACGTAGTTATAGAAGGGCTGTTAGTACACACGTATCCAGTATGGGAGTGAGTAAGTATTGATAGGTTGGTGAGTGGAAGTGTTGGGCGCTTGTGTACACAGAAAGTACAGCACAGGAGAGAAAGTGAAAGACACGACGAAGGAAAGTCAAAGTCAACTGAAGGCACGAGAGCAGAAAATTCTTGTCTTGTCTGGTCGTCTGCTACTACAATTCCATTCTCTGGTCTACTTACTCTCCTCGCAGAGCATTTCGTCCTTCCCCTCCTCGTTACCATATAAAAGTTTTACGGAGAGAATAATCCTGAGTGAGCTTTATTCTCTGAGCTAAATCCTTTCGCCGTCTTTGGCTTTTGTGCTATGGACGACAATCCATTTCATCAATTATATACGTGTGTCTTTCTCTCTCCTCGCAGTCACAGTACATGTATTATCAGCAAAAGTGTAGTCGTCGTCCTTCCACTCTTTTCCAGGACCAAGAGCAGCAGAAACACATCAGAAGCCCCGTCATAGTAATACTAGCCATTTCATCCACTATTTCCCTTACTCTTACTTAACATCATACACAACGACCACTGCCACTGAACATAACATGAGTCCACAAACAGACTACTCATACTTCCAGCTCTACTCCCATAACATTTTCTCTTTTAGTAGCCTATAGCTGCCTCAGTCTCCACTCTGCACCACACAATGTGTACATCCACTGCCAGGATCTACAGTTGCACCAGAGTCGTATCGCTATTTACTGCTAATAGTGCTATGTACAACTTTTAGTGTAGCAGTGCTATTAGGAGTTTGGCAGTATGTGCATAGTGTGTAGTATGTAGTGGCATAGCATGTCGGCACAAGGAAAAAGTAGGAGCTATGCATAGAGTGTGTGGTTCGGTGTGGTGTGATGGACGCGTATAAGGATAAGAGTATAGGTTTACACACACACACTCACATACACACACACACACACACACGCCCTTTATCTCTCTATCCGTCTTCGTCTCCGACTTTTTCCTCCCATCCCAAAACTCAACTTGTTCAATCCTCGCTACTTTTCCTGTCTGTCTTTCTTTGCTCTGGCATATATCTGTAAGAAGTAGCTTCCACTTTGTAGAAAATGCCCGCACTTTCCTAACAACTCCATTGATAATCCTTAACCCCTATCACCCTTAACTTTACTTTTTACGTATTTCCCTGTGTCATGTTCTGTCCTGTGCTTATAGTTCCAATTGCACTCCCTTTTCATCTCTTTTCCATCCAAACCCTCCTGTACAACTACTTTGTCCTTTTTCATCACATCCATCAACTTTCCCTACAAAGGTAGTGAAACTCCTCCAACAACCACTCCTTTACTTTCACTCCCTATAAAAACCTACACGCATGCATAGGCACGCTTCAACTATCTTCACTGTAGCTACATACATCATCAACATAGCATATAGGCTAGTCCTGTAAAGCTTTAGATCAGACCTGGGTCCTCTCTGACTATGCTATCCTACATGACAGCCAAAAAGAGACAAAGCTTTCATTAGTTAGCTAGTCCATTCGAAATGGACGTGTAGCTAGGAGATCTATATACATAGCCTCTCCTATGTGTCATAACAACGTAGCACTTAATATTATGTATTAGCTCCAGATTGAAATTTCTGTTTTTAGATCTAATGCACCGAATTTTCTAAACCTGAACCGACATAACTTACAAAATTGAATGCCTAAATATAGTTTTAAATCTGCTAAGTATAAGCGGTTTACATATTAGTCTTCATGTACCTACTTTTCCATTTTAAATGCTTTATCTGAAAAATCTCTTTCTCTAATCGTTTTTCTAAAAAATAAAACTCCACTTTACAAGCGCTTATTGTCATAAGCTCCTTGTGGAAATTAATGTCTTTTAAGTATTGTAACATTAATCATTATTCCATACTAATGACAATCATCAACCAATTATGAATATGCACTTTCAATATTTCCATACTAGATATTTATTTGTTACTCCTGAACACAACAACTTTACTGTGGTTTTTCTCTATTATTTGCATTTAAATAATTGTATTGCTAGTGGTATAGTGTGTGTTATAACTTTTAAACAAATGGCAATAATATTTACGATAAATGATACATTTGCAATAACATTTTCCACAGAATAGCATTGGCATGATGTGGTTGCATTTGACCAAATATAAGTTTTCTTAATCGCATCTCATTTGGATTCAGAATACGTAGCTTTTCTATCTGTTGTTGGATACAAATGTTGGATACAAATTGTGTGTTGCTACTTTACAACGTTTTTCTTTTCAATTGTATTATACATGTAAAGTGTTGCACATTTTGTGGGAGTTGGAATGACGAGATAAGTGACAACTAGGTCAGCTCAAAGTCACGTTTTTGACATAAAATCTATTCACTAGTTAGTACAGCACTCATTTAATTTTATCCCGATAGTTTTAGTTTGAAGCTTTGAACACATCTCCTTGTTACATAATGAGTCATCATTTTCCAACATTACGGCGCGAGCTGCTAAACTCCTGCTCTTAAACGAAGAACTTTACTAATGATTTTGTTTTTCACAAGACTCCCAGTTTCACGTTTCCCACAAAGATGTATCCATCCACCAAGTTGCCATTTTGCTTCACTCTTTCTTTTCCGTACGGTTGGCTTCCTTGGCAGTGTAACAGAGAAATTGCCAATGCACTCATTAATATAATAGGTTGCACACGTACGGATTCTACATATAGTTTCCTTCAGTCCATTCATGTATAAGCATAATGCACAGAACTGAGAGACAGGTGCAAAAGCAATACACTATACGCTCCTGTTCCATACACATGCGAGAAACAAAGTTCCCAAAAACCCACTTGGCCAACTTAATCCTCTTTACAACAGAAACTTTGAGTTGGTGTAGAGATACCTGGACAGATTAGATAGAATCTTCATAAACTTCCGAACCCGCGTCTCTCCATGCACGCCACTTGCTTCTTCGTTCTTCTTCTCCTTTACCCCAAACCACACAGGTTGCACAACCAAGCTCTAATCATTACTAAGTACAAGTAGACAGACCTTTTATACAAATCTACTACATTCTATAATATCTATTTGCACATGCAGTATAGAGTTCTGCACACTTTCAGTTTCATTCTCTTACATGTGCATGCATGTGAAGGCGAATAGTTCACATAATAACTCCCGTTTCTCCAGGACAAGATGGGTTTACAAAGAATGAAAGTTAATGAGCAATGTATTCTGCAAAGAGGGTCCAACGGCTAACCACCGCAGCAAAAGTGAGAATAGAACGACACAGCCAGAACATTTTCCTTCTCCTGTGATTCACCACACAGTACATAAAAGGGACTTGGAGTGCTCTACACTCCTTTCACCTTTATGTGTAGTACCAAGTACCAATGTCTTTAAACAAAACATTCATACCTCCTTGGCCTTTGTACAGACTTGAGTCGCTATATTATACGAAAAACTCAACTTTTAGACTGTTGTAAAGGTATGTGACTTTGGAGACTTAGTTTAACTGTGGCGGTGGGAATAAAAGACAAATACTTTAGATTTCGTCTCGCATAGAATGACAGACCTATAGCCCAGCTGACTCAACGAGTTACACTTGCATACTACAATACAAAAAACACGGTATAGATCCGCTGCATGCAATACACCTTTAGTATAACGAACAACTTTTAATTGGAATGTACCTTAATGTTCATATAAAACACGTTTATATGTTGTAGCAAAGTCTTTGCGTATTTATATACGTTTACTTGCAACAACGCTTCTATCAATGTAGGTATATAAGATGTGTTATAGTTAATTACACAATGCAAAGCCACTAAAATGTTATTGCAAGCACTAACGAAACTAATACTACATAAATTCTCCACAAAATTGGTCTACTGCACATTTTACACACACTTATTATAGGATATTTCAAATCCAAAATTCGTATTTTATAATCCAATATCTGTGGATTAATTAATATGGCAAGGTGCTGTAATTTGGCCTGTTTTGAACAGAAAATATTCTCTTAGCTCACCATAAATATTTCATGATATTTTATTGCAGGGAACAAATAAAGCTGCTTCCTAGGTACACATTTAATTTTTTATACATATTTTGTGGCAAATTGCAAAACTGTGTATAAAGCGAAACTTTGTTTTGTCTTTAGCTGGTCAAATTACAGCACCTTGCCCTAATGTTGAGTGTATCTGTCGATAAGACTCTAAATATTAAATATCTTATAACAAAATTACATCAAATTTTATCAGAATTCATTTTGATATCAACGCGGCCGTTTTTATTAAAATGATAACATGTTATATTACCTTCCAAATCCATTATATTATACAACCATGCTAGTGCAAAAATAAATGCAACTTATTTGCATGCATTATGAATGTTGATATATACCTGTATATTATAATTGTATATGTGAGAACTGTTTCACTGGATTGCATACCTCCCTACTCCCTACTGCTAGTGCTATGTCATCACAAGGCATGGGTGCATGCTCAGCAGAAATGAAGAATTATGAAAAATTACGTGCTAGTTCAGTAGAGTAATAGGACAGATGAAGTAATCAGGTCCGGATGCATTGAAAATAATAATAGGTACGTGTGTAGGTATGAAAGATGGCTGTGGGGTTTAAGGCACATTGTGCAGAGTATAGCCCAATGATTGGACACAGGGGCAGTAACAGTAACTATTTGGCATAATAAGTAAACAGAGCAAAGAGAGGTGTTAGATGTGCCATATGTATAATGCAGTTGGTTGAGGGGTTTATAGGAATTGGTGTGTGGTGTATAGGACGCTATTACAGGAGTGTTGGACGGGCGAGTGTTGGACAGGAATACGGAAGAAGCTGTTGTGGACGTGGACGTCGTTGGGATGGAATGTAGATGTTGTAGTTGATAGTATTCATTGATGAAGTTCAATTTAGTTAGGAATACTGGTGTAGGGTTTTTAACGTCAACTGGGGGATTTTGATTAGCCATCTCGGAAATGTTTGGGAACGGCTCTTTAGGGACTCATTGCTCCATAGACGCAGTTGAAAGTTTTACTTCGTGTCGTGTCGAATTTCCTTAGTGACACGCTCGCCGACCACTTTTACTCAAATCTACAAATAGCTGGGCACACTTTGTTCCAGTTAGCTACTAGCAATTACCAGCTAGTCAACTAGACCTGTCTCGTCTTTCCACCAGGGAACTAAAAAGGAAATGCTTTTTTGGCTTATTTTGCTTTTTAATATCTGTTCACCCATAAGCTGGTGCGTCTTTTAGAAACTATAAAAGCGAAATTTCTTTTTTTCTGTCCTTGCTGGAAAGGCTTCCTTTTTTGAAAAAAAAATGTTTTTTGCCTTTTTTGATAAAAAAAGCTTGTCTTTTTTGCTCCCTGCTTCTCACTCTTTCTAAATGCAACATCACACTACTTATACCCGTCTTCCACTCATCCCATACTCTTTCAACCTTTTATGACGCTCTCCATTCTTTCAACTCAACTACACCGTCCGAGTATCTATACTGTTGTTTGAGTATATGCATATCATTATAATTACAGCACCTGTGTAAATTTTAACACTATTGAGCACCACTATACTTTATTAGTACCTAGCTTTAACAAAATGGCCTTGCAAATATTATGACTACACATATATACATACCTCTATGTGCATATTACATACTATTATCTGTATGTAGCTAATCCATAATGCTTCAAAGTGTAAAGTCCTTAAGCACTTATTATAATAACTTTAAAGCTAGCATAGTGCTTTATAACATGATGAGTTTTCAGTATATTATGTATCTGCTATGGAAATGTACTAATTTAAATTATAGCGGAACTATTTTTCGTTCATAGCCAGTTTCGGAATTTAATTTGGGCGGGATTTGATGCTAATTATATAAAAGTGATGGATAGAGAGGGAAATGTAAAAGATGTTAGTTTTAGCGGAAAAGTGGAATTATTTTTGAGGTTGAGTTTAACTTTGTGAGGCGTAGGGTCTCGTTTCGAATGCACACAAACATTTCATTAATCCGATAGCACTCTGTCCGTGCCCCACTCTTATTGCAATGGTGGCACTGTCAGCTGGAGCAAAAGGTCGATCAGTTGAGTAAAGTAATGTGAATAGCATTGCCATTGTAACTTCTGGAAGCAATCTGTCTCGCCATATCTCCCTGGTACTTAGTTAGTACTTACATGGTTTTTGGGTAATAGGAGCACTGACTGTGCGGCACAACCAGACAACCAAACACACAGAGGAAACAAGAGAGTGCACACAGACAGAGACACCGGAGGACTCACACTACTTATGCTTAATGCTCCTCTCTCTCTCACTCTCTGTCTCTGTCTGTGTTTGTCTCCTACACTATGCACTAGTGCTACAATGTCGTGGTTGTAGCAGGAGAAAAGTGGAATTGGACGGTGACGGGAGATGGTTGGGCAAGACATGAGAAAGGATATAACTGTCAAAGAGCGTACACATAAAACCCTTTCTGATGCTCCTATAACAATATCCAGGATTGGTGTAACACTTTGCCTGTCTCTTACCTCAACTAAAGTAAGAGTAATAGATAGAAATAGTGATAGAAAATAGAAAAGCTCAGTGTGGACGTAAACGGGGACATAAAGCAAAGCTTTACTAATGTTAACCTCACTCCAGCCAAACTTTCTCTCTTGTCGTCGACGACGAACACTTTTGCACAAGAAACATTTTTACTCGAGACGGCAACGAAACGAGATAGCAGGTCGAAGAATAGCAGATACACCACCAGCTCTTTTATAACGAAGCTCTGAGTTGCAGTTGCCCTTTCTCCATTCCTAACCTCCACTACCTTTTCTCACACACCACACAATGAAATCTAACTACAAGTCTGACTTCCCACCATTTTACTCCTGTAGCTCTTAGGAGTTACGGAGTATCGGTGTGAGTGTAGTAACAGCTAGAAGAATGGAATCAAGTCAGTATAGGCAATGCACGTATATGAAGATGCGTATACGATCACGCCAAAATGTTGGTTGCACTATTTTACTAAGAGTGACAGAAGTAGTAAGCACTTTTCTCCTCAAAGTTACACTTAGCAGTACGTAATTCAGACTTGAACGACCTTTCGTTATGTTATGCTATGTTCCATCATGCTATTTTATGTTATGTTAACGTGGCTTAACTCGTCCCAACTCCAAGCCACACACAAAATACCCGAAAAGGTAAAAAGTACACACAAATGCAAAGGCGATTGTATTTTTCTCCAAAGAGTCAAGACTTAAAACCTTTGTTGGGAGTAATACCACAAATGTACACGTAACTTGTACTGCTACACAAGGCACTCTAACGTTCAAACATCCCGTCCTTTCTCCAACACTCTCAACTCATTGTTAATATGCATTTATTTATGAACCATGTATCTTGCCACCGTTTTCCTCGCTTTAATCCATATGTGACACACTCTGCGACAATCTGATATATTACAACATTTGCTCTTTTCTTAAAACTTTTCAACTGCGTGCATTGTACATAGTAGCACACTACTGAATCCAATCTTCAGCACTACTAGAAATCATCACAATACAAAAAACTCATCTCATCGTCTTCACTCTCTAACTTTTGAAAACTCTCTCGTTTCTTCCCAACACAATCGTCCTTCATTCAGGGGTCACTATTTGTTGACCCAAACGCCACACACTTCCACTGAAATTTCTATAAAAAGCCATCCATACTCCACAATTTATTTACAATAAAATTCATTTCTAAACTAACACAGTGTGTAATATTTCAATTGTAACGGAATGCTTAAACGTTGCATAATAATTTCGCTCTAAAGCGGATTTATTATAACCTGCATGTACAGACAAGCTGTTCATTCTATTGCTTACAAAAAGAAGCTTACACCCATATAAAAACTGCATATTATACCTTAGAACAACCATGTGAATGTGTTTTGCAGTTTTATCGAATGTTTGCTGTGAAATGTTTTTAAGCAGCTGATGTTGGGACACGCTGTCAGAGCAAAACCTTTTTTTTAGTTTTGTTATATGAAACGTACTGCAAATATTTTTTTACAGGTCCGCTACGTTACTGCAAAGATTCAGAATATAACGTCAAATGGTTTGACGTACAGAAATTCTCAAAATTCACAAGTCCAAAACTCCGTCGTGTATAAGAGCCTAGATTTTAAATAATTTTATTGCTGCGCCATTATTATTGGAGCTAGTTGATACAATTTTCCTTACGCTTTTACATAGAGACAGCCCGTTCTAACGTCGGCCGAATACGTTTTCTTAAAGTCACGGCTGTTTTAGTGTTAAACATCGTGGCATATTTTATAGAAATAATTTTTGTCTATCGTTCTGTCAGCGCGGAAAGTCAAAAACTATTTGAGATAGCCATTTCAAAATTTCTACACATAAAATGGGGTAACGTCAAGTTTTAAGATGTGTTCAATCGCCCAGCATCATGACCGTTGAATTGGTATATGTATTACTTTGACCTTCTCGGATACCTAATATCTGAATTCTACGTCACTGAATAACGATAACACACACAATAAGCACAACATGACAAAACCACAATATCCGCAGTTAATAGTGAGACAACGATAAGTCCCGCCACATTCAAAAGTACAACGTTTTATTATATCTATTTTACAATGATTTATTATAAATTTTGTAGGGTGATTTTATATTGAAACTATTGTAGTGGTAGTGTTAAGAATATTGAACGATTCATGTAATAAAGTTGCATCATTTCATAATTTTATAAGCACACATAATTCTGTGTGAGACGCTTGTGTTCACTTGGTTTCACAATAAGGAGATGTAGCCGTCAAAGGTTTACAGACGTACATGTGGAGTGTGGAATGTTGCGGCGGCAGTATTTTTTGAGGCCAGGCTATGCTATAGACAGCGTTTTGGTGTATATGTGTATATGTGTATAAGTAGGCGAAATGATAAGAAATAAGTGGAGGGGGAGAGATAAGTAGGAGGAAGCACAAGGTGCAGAGCCTTGATTCTTATGAGCCTTTAAATAAAAATAGGTATTGTTGGTGCACGTTGGTTGTAGCCTCTGAACTTTGTTTAGCTTTAACTTCCGTTCTGAAGACAGCTTATAACATTTGAGAGCGCTCTGACAAGACGCAAGGCTGGTCCATATCTCTATCTGGAGTCGTACAGATAGTCTGGAGTCGGGAAATGAGAAAGTGGGAGAAAGGAGCCAACTAAACCGCAACCTCAACTTCAACCAAAAACATCAACCGCAAAACCAAGCCATGCCAACAAAATAAAGTAGCGGTATGAAAAGGAAAAAAACGGGACAAGACTGGAAAAGCTTAAGCGTAAAAGTATAATACTGACAAGGCATCACAGAATGTCTCCCACTACATTTCCAATCCCGACTTCATTCTTCCTTTTCTCGATTGAGTTTTCTTTTCGAAACATTTTCGCCCAAAGTTTAACTCACTTTTTCGCCTGCTTTGCTATTCGTTTGCATTCTCTGACTCTGTTTGTACAAATGCATGCAGATAATAACTAACTCAACATATCTGAACTCCTTCCAACTATTCCAGTGTGACTCATCCTACCATAAACCAACAAATGTTTGAATGCGATTCTACTCATTCTTTAAATGCTTCTGCAATCATTCCGTTTCACAATTGCATGCAGTTTCTTGCTATTATTATTCATTATTATGTAAATTCAATATAACAAAGTCTTTTTGCAATTTGTACTGTGCTTATACATTTGTACGAATATTTCATGGGTGATTTGACTTTCTTTCAAAATTGCAAATTATAAAATTGAGTGGGATCTTGAAATGAATAATTTTCAATGAAGACTTGCTATGATTTAGGAAGACAGGTTTTAGTAATAGAGAAATGAATGGGGGTCTTTTAACGGCGGCCACCCATGCAAATCTTTGTACGCATGCATGAAATTAATTTTGTGTGAAAATCCATTAGAACGGCTCACACAGGCTGCGAGAACTTGTGTGTGGTGCAGACAAAAGAGAAGGACACAACGAATGAATTTTCTGTTGATTTTGATGAAAACTGTTGGATCAATATTCTTAAAGAACATTATGTAGAGTAAGGTAGCTGCTATTAACTGGAAAATCTGGAAACGGCTTATCCATCTATAATGCACTACACTACACACAATGTTGGATCGTTATAATATACATGTGCACATTGTACTTACTATATGTCCTCCCTCCTTATTCCTTCTACCTTTCCTTTCCCACTTTTCCTTCCTTCTTCGCCTTCTCAGATTCTGACTTGTAATAATCATAACGCGTGCATATTGCTATTTGGATACCTACAACCCTTCCTTGCTTCTACACAATGCAAAATGACGCACTCACAATTCTATACTAAAACCATCTATCTCCATTAGTATTTACTGATGTGAAAACTCACATTAAAATATTTTCAAAATTAATGTCCGCATTCTACTTTCACCTCTGAGCTGCGTCCATAAGAATATTTGGTCGATAAATGTTGTCAGACTTTGTACACATCTATTGTATTTCTATAAAATCTACACACCTCGTGTAATCCAACATCGTGTACATTGTACCCGTATAATATACTCCCATAATATATTAAACTGCCAACATTATAAAATACTTGATATACTTACTTAAACTACGAAAATACACATTATAATACTATGACTTGTCTTCTACACTAATGCTACACAAAACACCTTTTGCTTTTGTTATAATTTCAGCTTTTTGCAGATAAAATGAATCATTGTGTAAAATAGTCGTGATATAAGCAAAGGCAGATAATACTATTATGTCGAGGTTGTAGGAGAAAACATGGATAGGTAGGTGGCTGAGAAAATGTATAAAGGTATAAGGATATTATGTAATGCAGGTAATGCATGGATGATGCTAGCTCGACTGCTAAACTCTCTTCGTTTCTCTTCTATTTTTATTGATGCAAATTTCCTCCTTGGAAGGGTTTTGACATGGCATTTCATCTGAAATGTCACAGGAACTCTTTCTCTGCTATCGCCTAAACTTCGATTTGTCTCTGCAGTAGTCATTCCACTATTATCCATATAGGTAAAAGGCGAGAGGCTGTATCAGCTCGTGGATGAAACCCCATAATATATACATAGCAGTAAATAGCTCAATAGTCGTAGTATTCTATCCATATAAATATAATGGAACGAATATACTAGAGTGTAGAATATGATGGTGGTAGTCTGAACGTAGTTAAATAACTGCCTGTGTTATACTCACTACTATATTATTCTGCCGATAATATACACGTAGGTAAGTGTAGGAGAACTCATAGCAAAGAGACTCGTTTCACACTAAATGACAAAGCAGCTCGGCTCAGACTGAATTGAAGCCATGTCAAGTGGAGTCAAGCCACGCAGAGCGACACGTACATTCATAACAGGGGCACTTTTACTAAGACTCTACATGCCTTGGGCTGAGATATCCAACCATATGAAATATAATAATAATAATAATACTATAATAATACTAGTGATACTACCACTATTTATATAGTCACCCGGCAAAGAACACGTCGATTTATTAGCGCCAGGTTTTGTAAATGTGCTCTTGTGTGTTTTACCTACTACACATAATCAAACACTCATTCGATTCTCTCAAGTCCATATTATTATATTCCAAAATATTCACAATACAATTTCCTCATGTGCTTTATACACTGTTAACTATTATGAGATGTTCACAAATGATTAGCGACTTGCAGGTCAGGTGAAGGGTCGTCTTGTTCGTTTATATCAAAAAAGATTTTTGCAGATGAAAAAGTGGGAGGGTGTTGGATTTAGATTGAAAATGTATATTTTATACAGCTAATGAAAGTGAAGATGCACTTGTCACTTTCTTTACAGGCCAAATTACACTTTCGCCGAAAATAGCTTAGATGAACTCACAAGTCTCGACGGATGTGAGCACATTAGTTATCCGGGAAAGCATCTGCTCTGCATATTCCATTCTGTGTGTGTCTGTAAATACATTCGATAGGGAATCTCGTGTGTTGTGCCATGAGCATGGGAGCAGCTCCAGTAATGAAATTCAAAGATGGGAATGATATCATGAGAAAAGCTGATTTCTTTACAATTTTATCCTCCTTTGGAAGAGAGTGAAAGAGTGAGAGAGAGAGACACATAAGAGAGGGGAAATCTTTGAGAAGAAAAGAGTTAAATGGGATTCCATAGTTCAGGGTGCTTTTTTATTTTTTTCCTTGAACAGTCTTCTTGTCTCTCTGTCTTGTATTTATTCTGCTTAAGGTTAACGTGTAATTAAAGTAGACCTTTCTCTCTCCATTTCCCTCTCTCCCATCTCCCCACTCTTTCCTCTGTCTCATTCCTCTCCAATAGCCAGAGTTAACATTCAATGAACATGACTACCACCGACCTACAAAATCACCAAGTGTAGTGCACAAACATTGACTTTCACTCCCACTATTTCCATCCCAACAAATTATATGCCACACAGTTCTATATGTACAGCATATCATCTTACACTTAATTCCAAAGTACTCAAAAACATAATACAGTATGAGTGTGTAAATATTTACCATCTCTCCTCCCCCTCCTTCCGCAAAATTCTACTGTGCATTAAGCACTGCCGACATACATAGCACATGTATAAATAATAGTATGATCTTCATACAACATTACACTACGAATAGTTGTGTATGTCTTTGAATGCCTTGGAGAAATGCAGAAGTGTATATGAGAAAGGAACTAGGATGAAGTGGGTTAGAGATATAGGAATTTTTTGTGTGTGTGATATGTAGATTGTGCAGAAACAAGGGTTTGCACAAGGAGTCTGTAGAACTATTACTAGCTACTAACAATAAGTAGTTTGTTCATCTATATAACAACACATAACATTTCTTGAGTGTACATATGTAGGAGAGGATGTCAAGTTGAGCGGAATTGAGAGACAGAGACACAGCAGTTGGATTTGAGTCGAGTCGACTGCATGTTATGGTCTCAGTTCTCTTGAGATGACTTGACTGTCTCGACAAGACAAGAACTTGTCTGCACTTGGAAAAGTATGGCACCCGGAAATTGACCTTTTCTTTACACACAAGGAGATATCAGGAGATACGCACTTGCTAAGTAAATGATAGTCGAGTCGACCAAAGTAAAATAAACTGAACGTAAGTAACTGCAGTAAGTGAGTCTTGTAAATAATCTGTGGAAGCTTTACGCTCCTATACACACACTCCTCCCTTATAGGCACACACTACATTATGTGTGTGTGTGCCTACAAGAATTGCATAGAGTGTCTCACACACACTTCGACTACTCTCTTTTCAACTTTAGCGTTTGTGGCAGTCGCTTCACTTTATTCTTCTGCCGCTGTACAACACACGTAGAGAGAGATGTAATAATACCCTCCAGTCTCTTATCTTCTTGTACATGCATGCAGAACATTTCTATGTACATTTCCTAGCTCGGGCTTTATTTCTACTTCCGTCTAGTACATGTATGTGCTCCTAGTAACTCTTCCCAACCTAGCTTTGTAATTTACTGTTCCATGTATACCCTTGTACTACGTCTCCACACAAAATTTCAGAGCATTACTACACTTAATCTTGTGGTAGTACTAGCACAAAATACAACGCTGAACTTGAATTCACTTCCAACTATATGTTTACCTTTCTTTTTTACTACGTACTGCTCTGAGACCTTGTCTGGTTACTATTACTCTTTATTTATTTATTTATTCGAATGCATTTATTTATTCAGGTGCAATCTTGCGGTTGTGTTCTACAATAAAGCTGTCGCATTTATTTTATAACGCACACAAAACATCCAGCATGGGGCTACATGTTATTATTATTACGAACCGGAAAAATTGTTCTTAATTTACAAACATGAAGTTTTCATTCTATTTTTTTAATTTAGCGTGTACTTGTTTTTTGCGCACAGGAAGGAGATATTTAATATAGTCGAGAGGAGAGTATTTATTCTCCAGCACAGAATTTGTTACATGGAGAATGTGCAAACGAACATTTTTACTTTGAACTTGACTGTTTTACATAAAAAAAGGAGTGTCGAAGATAATTTTATGGCTGTGGAAGACGCAGAGGCTGTCGGATCTGATTTATTTCATGGGGAGTTGAGTGCCGTGAGCATTGTGTACTTACAGTGACAAATTCTAGTTCTCTGAACCCCAGCCAAAGAATATACAACACGCCCAACAATTCAAGAGCAAAAATAAAAACGAAAAACTCGCAACCAACCAAATAAAAAATATACAGAGTACAGTCAAGAACTAACTTTGCAAATGCTCTCAATCCTTTGGTATTTCCACCAATTAGCCACGCACTAATTTCAACACCCACACTCAATTACTTTGCAAGGGAAACTCGAAGGGAAAGCAAAAAATGTCGAGCTATAAATTCCGACATGCTACTCCATGTTGTCAATTAACTCTCGCAGTGCACATAATGGCCACTTATAAGCAAAACTGTACCAAACTGCAGGGAAGTAGTCTTAGTCAACCTATACGTGAGAAGGAACCTAAGGCATATTTACTAAGACTGTTGCTAATTTGAAGGTACAGTTTTAAAATTAGCTGTGCAATGTTACGAAAAGTCATTTGCTGTCGCTCATCCGAATCTAAGGGCTAGAAAATTGTTTTCAACAAAATAATTGTAAATGGAGTCTTTTCCACGTAAACCTTTAAAAGTTAAAAATTGCTGTATGAATGACCAATAGTGTATACCTACATATTATCGTAAATAGACAATTTTTGTATCCTAGTTAAATGATTACAATTTAAATAATAGGTAAAAGATAAACAATTTCAAAATATATAAATAACAAACACCACTGTGTTGATTTTAATAAAAAAGTGTTTTCTTAGGCACTTATCTAAAACGCTGACATAAATGCATAAACATAAAAAGTGTCCCTCAAGGAACCCTTACTTGGAATCACAGTTTCTAAAAAAGCACTATTGTACCTTTTCGATTTTTACCTTATTTAGAGCCAAAAATATTACATTCTACCGTACATGGAAACAAATGGATCTTAATTTATACATTTTGACACGGTTATTCCTACATTTTCAATAAAATTTATTTAACAAAAATAGTTTTTTTTAGTATAAAGCTATATTTACTTTACAAAGCGTGTGTAAAAGCGTATAAGCAATGATTTTTGGTTCCCTGGTCTCTTATTGTAGATGCAAATTTGAATAGAAACATAACCTAAGATATATACTGTCAACTAGCTTGGATATAAGAATAGTGCCTCCTTTTCGGATTTTAGTGATATACTTAGAAATTCAAATTGAGAAATGTGTGTTATTACAATCCTGTAATTTGGTATGGCTGTATTTCGTAGCTATGTAAGCAATGACTTCCTTTGACAATTTAGGATTTGGAGAATAAAATGCTGTAGGGTTTGTAAGAGAAATATGTGAGCCCATGACTTACATCAAACTTGTCACTATAAAACTGACGTGTTTAATTATTCTGGTGTTGGTGTAGTTGGAGGATCTTGCATTATCCTAGCAGCCAGTTCTTTATGCAGTGTGTATACGTAAATAAAATTCGCATGGATAACAAAAGGTGGTGGAGACGTGTAGTATGTGTCTACAAACAAATACAACTATTATAGGCAAAACAAGCACTAAAAGCATGCATGGCTCTATTAGGCCGTATAGTTGTACTGAGAATAATATGGGAATGAGAATCTTTAGCTACACTACAACACTAGCCTGCTACTCATTTACATACAAAGCAACTTTGAGTCCTTCCCAAGGGACAAATCCAATTCACAGTCCTATTTATATTCTTCAGCACTCATTTCCTTTTGTTTGCGCTCGTTTCATGCATTTAGTCAGCCACTCCATGTGTTTACATTGGATATGTATGGTTTTCTAGTCAAATTATGCATTTGCGTACACAATACTGTTCTGTAAACGACAGACTGATACACTACACACAATGTCTGCTCCAGAGTTAGTTGCTGTACTCCTGTGCATTATTTCAGTATATCGGTAGGTAGTTTAATTTACGGAAATTCAACTACTGCCGTACGTGCATTAGTATCCACGCTTTGAAAATTAACGTGTGTCCTAAATGCTACGTGAAAATAGAGCTGGGTACTCCAGCAGGCTACTGTGACCAAATTTAAGTAAACACGTCAAATGACATTTCATTTTAAATCCGCATCTCCAAATGCTGCTCTACGTTCCCCTGTGTCTGCAGAGGAGGCGGAAGGACGGAACATTTTACATAATTATATGGAGCTACCTACTACCCACTTAACGGCTATTCGATACCTTTACTTTATACACTTCATACGCTTACACGTTTGCAATTATCCCCTTGTTTTCATGCCCACTTAGCACACAATCATTCTACTATGTACTTTAAACAATTTACTTACTCGTCACTATTCCAAATTCGACTCACTCTACTTTCCTTTACAATAATACTCACTTCTATTTTCTGCAGCTGAAGCGTGAGAAGTTGCTAATCAGCTTCCTATACAGTCATAAAGTGAATAACCATAAGGCTAATGAGACACTACAAAAGGCTACATTATAACATTACTACGCACCACCGTCCACTCTTATTCATACCACTCCCGCTCACAAACCTTCCGCCCACATTCATCCAAACAAGTGTCCCCGCAACTGATTTCCTCATTACAGTGGCCAGGCAGTTGCCCGTACTAAGCAAAATTATGCAAGCCTCCCTTATTGCGGTTGAAACTGCGACGCATTTTGTATTTAAACCAATTTTGCCTTTCATTTTCAACTATACACTATAATTTTAATACTCAAGGAATTCTCTCTCTGCTATGAAATTATGCTCACTTTTATAATGGATTGCTTTAATGTTTGTGTTACAGTATTTAGCTCACTGACAATTCATTTACTAGCTATTGTAGCTATATTGTCAAGTTAATTGACAGAGGAGAAGCCTTGCCATGCTTTTTATCAAGTATGCGAACCCTACTTTTATTCTGTTTATCTGTGGATCTAACAATTTACACGATAACGTATACGCCATAGTGAGAATTACTCTGTAATACAATTATTATTGGATAATTTGTAAAAACGACTTGGACAAGTAAAATGTCATTCGTTCTGGAGAAGTAGAATTGTGTAATATTTTTACTCAATGAGTAACACACTAAAGAGGTGTAGGTAGTAACATAATATTTTATAGTGTAGATAGAGTGAATATTTAAACTGAGTTGATATGGGGTTCTATATTAAATTTATGATAGATACCTTACCGGTATCTGTCTTGATTGTTATATAGCTCGATGACTTAGTGTTTAATAAATGGATACCCATGCATTACTTAATAAAAATAATAATTATAGTAATGCTTTATACAACAGAGCAGTACAGAATTTGATTTACTTTCAATTTCAGATTTTCCAAGCGTTAAACTGCTGACGTAATGTGTCAACGTTCCGAAAGAAGTAAGCACTGTTTGATTTAATTTACATATACATTTATTATGTGAATAATTGCATGTATTTATTTTAACAGAAACATTGGAATGACATATGAAATGAGACACGCATATTATGAGAATCCAGCCAAATGAGTAGGTACTGATTAGTGTAAATAAACCAAAGGCATGAGCGTTATGATACTCCCATGACGCAAATGCACTCTGGGACTTGAAAGTAAAAGCATGAATCATTTCCGAATATCATAATATACTTGTAGTTGTGCTTAGTAATGCTTTAATGGAAAATTTGTGTCCAGCTGAACACAAACTGCGTTAGTAGCGGGTCCAAAGCTATTTCTTACATTGCAAATTACAAAAGGCCCAAAGCTGGAAGTACAAATAATTTTGTGCATTTTAGATTCAACTTTCTGGGAGAGATCTGTATGATATATAATTCTACGATTATTCGTGCCGCAAGTGAAATATGGGTAGTGCTTGTTTTTCGCACTGTCGTTATTTATACCGAAACATTTAAGATTTATAAAATGTTGAGAAATCATGCATTTTTTCTTATTACTATCTAAAATATTATGCAAAATTGTTATATCATAATAGCTATATTATAATATAATATTATAGCGTTCGATTAATGTATAGGGAGGAATCCATACAACATTACCAACTAATTGTAATTTGACAAAATCAATAATTATCGTGTTGTGTAAGCCTGAACTGTTTTCTTCGTTACGTAAAAGGTATAATAATATTTGGCTGCGTGGAATTAGAATTTTTGTCTAGTCGTTCATGATTCTCACTTGATAACTCTTCTAGTGATGTGCGTGTGTTGACAAGCACATTTGTAAATTACTCGAAAGCCATTTTTCTCGTCAACACTGTACCATCATCAACATTTTCAGAGCCGTTGTAGTAAACTCAATAGTGACACTGAGTGAGAGCTACCCCTACTAATTTATTTTAAAACTCGTACATTTATGAAACTGCTACAGAAATGTTGAGATTCTACTGCAGAGGTGCTTTCTTTCTATATCAGCTACCTAACATGTAAAAACACAAGTTAAAATATTTTGTACAGACAAATACTGCTGCACTAAATGATTATTACTAAAACATGTGTGCATATCCGATGGATACAACATTAATGATTGGCGTTTGAATTTAAAATCCATGACACTTTTCCAACCTGACTTAGGATTATGGACAGATCTTTAATATTTTAATGGGTAGGTATAATGCACTGAGATATAATGACACTAGAATAAATTGACTATACAATACAATACAAAATAAGGATGTGTAATATATTTGCGTAGTAATTGTATGTCCATGTGTCACAATTTGACAAGGATATTAAAGAGCTGCTTTTGTTTTCTATAATGGCAATGTGGTTTTTCTGAAAACGATGGTTCATATTATTTCCTACACGATTTTGATGTCTTGAGTAATTTCTTTTCGACAGTATTGTGGCGTTCCATACATTTAAAAAATGACATGTATGGGATCTTAGGTATTCATTAAACTGGTTGTTTTAAGACTGGTTATTCTGACACAGGAAGATTGTTGTGTATAATAAATTACACACTGCGTTGTCGGTGCTAATAGTACTATAATCATGACAGAGCTATAAGAAAAAATGGAGCGTAGTGAAAATAGACGAGAGAAATGAAATAGTAATGGTTGTTATAAGTAGTGCACGTATGATGTGTGTTATATAATTCAATGTGTGTACGTACAAAGTCTGATAGCACTAGCCATGGAGCAGTGGTCGAGAGCAGTTAAACAAGGAAGTTATGATATCATAAGAAAAGTAATAAGTATGCCTTTGGGAAATATAAAAACATTAGGGGCTCATTTCTAGTCCTAGTCGGTAAATAAAAAATGCATGAAAATCTTTTAGATCAAACGCAACTCGAATTGCTAAGCTCTGTGTACAATATGTGTGCAAAGCAGAAAAATATTGTGCTCTTTGACATACACTAATAGAGAACTGTCAAAATGACTTCTGCTCACTCTGTACACATAATATATAAATGTACACATCCTCTCGCTCCAATATTTCCTACATTTACATCACTAACCATATTAAACTGCGTCTCAGTCAACCCCTCCATTTTTATTCCACTCACATCCAACTCTGCTGCATTTCTCACAACAACTCCCACAAATATTCTCCATTTGCCAATACTAATGTACACAATTCTTGTTTTCTCTCTTTCCATTCCATTAAGTAGCAGAATGTCAATGCTAGCATTTAAATGCATGCAAATCATTTGAGTCTGTCTAACTGTACATTACCACGATGCGTTTTTATATGTGCAACACATCCCATTTGCTATTTCAACGCAAACTGTAACAACCAGCAGCTTAAGTATACAACAACTAGTACAGACAGTTGTGTTGTAAAATTACAAGGAAATGGAAACTGTGTGCATGAAATTGGTTTTTGAATTTCTCTGCACTGCATCTCCCTCTTCATTTTACGCCTTTGATTTCTTCATTTTTCTGTCTCTGACATTATACAGTCTTCTTATTCTTTCTATAAACAAGTAAATTGCGCTACGAAAAACAGCACTACGTTCCTCTCACTCTATAAGAACTCGTTAACCATCAAAATGTAGATGCGTTATTTGTTTAACAGAAGTCTTTGTGATGCAGGAGTGTTATATAGGAGTGTTATATTTGTAAATTATCCTTATACAGAAAAAAACACTACACTCAACTTGCGTTTTTTACATAGTCACTTCACTGCGTCATCGTCATTTTACTAGCAATCTATCAGCACGTGTATATACTCAAGACCCATGTAGTCTCCCTCCTTGCGCATTTAAGTAAAGTTTCATTGGTAAGAGGCTAAGTAAAGTTGTAAGTACGCTTTCAGAATTTTACTTGTAGCTTTGTACGAAAAGAACGCATGGGGATGTGCTATGCGTGTTATGCCTATGCGTCTTACTCTTTTCTCGTTTGTTACAAACAGTGCAGTATTTCTGTGAAGTTGGAGGAATAATACAAACTAGTTGTAGTGATAGTGGTGGTGGTGGTGGAAGAGCAGTAAAGTAGACTTCATTTTTTGTCTTGTTTTCTCGTTATCATGATGGCAATGTATCTTTGACTGCAGTAGTATTTACACTTACATAAAATACGCATACACAGATCCTTTCTTCACCAACAGCAGCCCAGCTCGCTTCACCGTAAATGGCAAAACCGGCACACTTTTTATTGTATTTAGTACTTAACTGTGTGTCAAAACTTTTACAAACTCCTGTTTTACCTACCGTGTGTTCTACAAACCCGGTTTTTTCATGCTTAAGTACACAAAATGCATATCGTTCAAATTATTGGTGTAAATATTAAAATATTCTGTATTCTTATAAGAAACATGTTTGCTCAGCAAATAAAATTTATTCATTTTCTTTATTATTGTGGTCATTGTATACTACATTCAAAGTATGACAATGTTTTGATTAGTTTCAACTATAAGTAAACACATCGGAAGTTGAAAAAATTGGCGTTATGAAAAATATCTTAACTCGGCAATTCTTTTTTATAGGTTTGTAAGAATCGTAGGGTTTCTAAAATTCTGAGTAGGGAAAGCCGTGGGGGTTGTAAATCCAGTAAAATTGTTAGGAGGATGATGCGGCTATACAGATACTTAACGTTTCCTTTGGATTATCTTGCAGAGTTGTATTTAGTGCAGCTTAGAATGAGCCTTGGCCCACCCAAGCAATCTAAACCGCGTTGTTGTAACAACTTTCATGTATACTTCTTCTAAAGCTTAATCCCTACCTTTGTGTAGCGGTTTCATGTGCATTGGAATCTCATAGGCACTTGATACTCATACACTTACATTTTTCTAATCTTTAATTCTGACAACATGTTTGTGTATTATATTCTTATTGTTATCTTCTCCAACTTCACTCTTACCCTAATGTAGCGTGTTGTACATGTACTAGCTCTCTCTGAATATAACAAAACTGCTAGACATCAGTGTGATTATTATGAACATTGTAGGAACTCAAATAAATCTGGTGGGTCTGACTACTGGTAAGGAAGTGTGAGGAAACAAGGAAAACCCAAGATACAATCAGTGCAGTGAGCCAGGACATTAGAATGCAACGCATTTTGTTAAAACAGACTGCACTTTGGTTGTTTTTGCATCCGTCACACGTGTATTGGAGAGAGGACGGAGAAAAAAATCCTATTTTGACTGCTACGTAGTTTACTTGCAAATACGCTACGTGAGAAACACATTGGAGATACATTGCCATTCGTCTGTTGTCTGTTCGGCTTTGACTGTCTGTCTATCTGTCGTTATGTCTGTCGCACAGAAACACCGAAGAAAACCCAGAGCTTGTTTCCTCATTCTAATTTTTTTCCCGTGAAGTATTCCCCTTAGTTTTTCCGACTCTGTGCTGCTGAGGCTCTTCTGGTATTAACATTACGTGTAATTTGTTTTTGTACTACTTACACGTACGTGTACGAGATTGCACTGTGTATTGCGTTAAATTGGCGAATACATACAAGCTGTTCAGTAAACATCAGTTGGTTGCACTGTAATGTAATACGTATACCTAGGTATATACCTAAATATATCAGTTTGTACAAATAATAGGAGTATTGTATCTATTATTTATACAAACTGATATATTGTTGTAGTTTACTAGAGCAAGTAATAAAAACAAATATTCGGAGTCGTTGAATGTGTGCGGCAGGTAATATGATAATGACTTAGTTAGGTTGTCAGTCGCCATATTGAAATAAACTTCATATGAAAGCAACGTCATGTCATGGTAGATTACAAACGAGCTCTCATTTGACAACATTGCTGATAAAGTCAACTCACATCGTTAAAACACGATTCGTTAAAAAAGAGTGAAAGGCGGAAAATCCATGCTGTCTGTAATTTAATCCGTGTGCTTCACTTTTTTCCAGGAATTCACACAAGTTTTAAAACTGAAATGGTTAGAAATAAATATCTGTCGAGGTCACATCTATATAAGTTTCAAGTTCTGCGTGTTTGTAGTTTTTGTCATTCGAGTTTTAATGAGACGATGATACGACCTGGCATAAGGCCGCGGTGTAAAGTCTTAGCCAGCTAAACGTGTGTAATGATACCGATAACTGCAAAGAATTGTGAGATAGCGACACATCTCATCGCTCCACCATCAGAATAGTTAACTATACACTTCGTGTGAAATCGAATAAAGAGAGCTGCACTCTCTCTCTATTCTCTCTTTACTGATACTTCAAATTCAGTTATCTCTATAATATATGTATCCAACAGGACACTACCAGTCTGAACTATATTGAAAATAATACCAATGTGTTTATAATTCCAATTACATCTTTTAAAATAGGCAATATACTATACAAATATCTATTACAAAATACGTGCACAAGTTATCTACATTACAATTTATTTGCTGTGTGGCAAAAACATAAATTGAGTTGTATTGAGATTCGTAACCATTTAAGTTATTTAAAGAATTTTGTAAATGTTTTGCAAAGTTGCAGTGAAATTTGGTATTCTTTATTAAACTAGGTATTTATTTTTTTTTACAATTTGACTTCCTAGTTTACAAAAGCATTTAATCTCAAATGACAAAAACACTTAGTTAAACTCAATTTTAGAAACACGCTTATTTATAAAAAATGGATATTGGTACCTATCGACAAATAATAAATACACCAATGATTATCCAAATTTCATGAGCACTAAAAGGTATTGTAAAAGTTCAATAGGAAACCCTTCATCCAATCAACGAATTAAAAATAAATGACACGGATATCAAGGCAGTGGCTTTAGCTACAGTTGAACAATATGGGTGCTAGATAGCAAGATGACAGTGCAACTAACGGATGGAGAGACGGACAAATCCTTCACCCAAAAGCAACTAGAACCACTGTAATAGGTAGCAACATGATTGTTGTCTGGATGGAGGATTTGTATATTATGTAGCTACTATATAGACACAAAATGTACCTTCTTTGTATAGGTCTCCATGGCATTGGTTTATAAGATATTTTTCGTATAGGCGGATGTGTTTGTTTAACCTGTAATTATCTTTTGACTTGGTGGTGTGAGTAACCGCTAAGGAGAAGTGTGTGAGTGTTAGAACTACAAGTGTTATGCTGTGTCTGGAGAGGCTGTGAGTAACAGGGATAGCCCTATGATACAAGTAAACAATGATGAGTATCTACTGAGCGTATACATAACTGGAGAATGGGATTGTAGTATGTGTGTATGTGTATCCGTGTCAATATTGCATTTGTATCTGTAGGGTCTATGGTTGTGGTGTAGAGCAAGATTTGGTTTGCATAGAGTCTGAGTGAATTGAATCGTATTAAATTGAGTTGAGCCCGAATTGAATGGATGCATCGAATACATGGGAGACTTTAAGATAAAATGAGATAGACGGATGAAGGAGTGCGGAGGGAAAAGATCTAACCATTTGCCCCGCTCGAAACTCCTTCGGCTTACTGCTACAACATAAATATATCGTGGCGTATCTCCCTGTAGACTCGTGTTGTACACATTTCTCTCTATAATCATATTTCATCCATCTATACACAGACACACAGATCGCATCTACATATCCAACCATCATCTGTCTTTATCGCCAATTGTTCTGTATGGACGGACTGTGAAGACTCTAAGCCTCCTGCTCACCCTCACAATTGTCCTACACAATGCCTCCAGTACAATGCTCGTGGATTGCTACATTACACTACATTTACATTTCTCGTATCTCTAAAAATACAAGGAGCACGCAGTCAGACACCGAGATATTCCATACTCTCTCTCTCTTTCCACAGTTCTAGAGAACACGCACAGAAACGCCTCCACACCACTACTTCGCAAAACGCCATGTCACATTCCTAACGCACGCACACATGAAACTCGAGATGGATACGCGTTGGAATTGACATGCAAAAAACTCAACATGGCAATCCAAACTGTGATACAAGTTAAGCAGAAAGAAATAATAGAGAAACTGGTGAATTGAATTTCACTTTAGGTCTTGCGTGGTTATATTAGCATTGCTTATTTCCCCCAAATTTCTCAACGAACCTACACACATTTTTCCCTTCTTTTTTCTACTGCACATCTTCTTCCCAGCAGCAGCGGCCGCACTCGATCCTTCCACTCTTTCAATATTCCGAGAAATGCATATTCTATATTATGTATTGTCTTTCTTGACAACTTTCTCTGGACATTTTTTCCATCTGGTCGCACTCTCCTTGTATGCATATTGTATGTAGCACCAGCATCATGTTAGCATAGTTGAAGCAATGTAATGTTATGTTAAGCTACGTTTGTAGCACAATGCTCGCCATTTACAACCCATAGCTATGCATTTCTGTGTAGCAGAAACATTCTGAAAATATTTCCTTACATTCCAACTATTCTTATAGTGGCCACCCACTTTCCACTGTATAAACAAGCGCACCCATAATATGTGAGTTATAAAACCTAGGTATACTAAATAGAGTATGTAGGTATAACGTATAACTGCATATTGTATATTTTATTGTGAGTTTTAGATACATAGCTACGTTATGTACTGTATTTATTATATGTGAGCATTGTAGGTTTTGAGCGTAATTTTGTGAGGAGAGCATGAAAGAGAAGTGTTGGGAGGAAAAAGTAAGAGCATGATGCACTGTGTGTATAAATAGCATCTGTGTGGCCAACTGTGATGTTCATAGACGGAGAATACAAGTGGCACTCATATTGCACTAACAATAACACGTTAGATGAGACAGTTTAGCTGAGGATTGCAAATCAACGAGTATTTCCTGCTCAGAGAAGGGCAAGCATGAAGAAAGTGAGAGAAAGTATTGCGATTTCAAAGTGGTTTTCATCGATTCTTCTGTGTCTTGTTGGTCTTGACTAAGGGAAATACAAGTCTCTTTCTTCATATGTGAAATCCACTTTTATTGTTTCTACTTGAGAATACACACTACGGAGACTACATAAAACACTGGAGTATTGTACTTACATACAGAGACACATGCACAGAGACTCAGAATTCTCTGTGCAAGGAATGGTGTATGTGTTTAAATGTTCATCTATGTATTCTGTGCTGTGTTCATGGGAAGTGTAAATATGTTGAAGGAGGCTGTGTGTACGTACATTGGTGTCTGTGTATAGGACGAAGGTTGTAATGGAAGCGTGTCCGTATTCTTATCGTATGGCACTAAATATTTCTCGACGACGACAGTCAGGGAGCAGAACTGCCACTTTTGTCTTGTCTTGTGTTTGGTCGTCGTCGCAGTCGTCGTCGTCCCCGATTTTATTTGCTCAGTGTCTTCAGTCACACTCAAGTGATCGCCAAGTGTACGCCGTGCTCGGCTTGTGTTGCCGCCACGGCCGCTGACTGTGTCAATGGTAAATGCTGACGAAGCTGAGAAAAGGAAAAGACGAATAAAACGAAGAAGGCCAAAAGCAAAGCTCACAAGCTCTGATTTTATGTTGCCATCTTCACTCACATCAACGATACAATCAATACTCTATTACTTTTTATATGGACATGCTATTTACTAACAACATCTTCACTTTACACCAGCCAGTCGACACACTAACGAGAATTTCTATACACACCAAACATCAAATAGCGAAATAGAAATACCTACATTACATACTACATACAAATCCTCTATTTACATCTTACTCCTTTTTTATCATCCACTATTCTTGCTCCATTTCATTTTTACATACTTCTTTTATTTTCTCTCCTGCCGACGCTTACTCTCCCCATTGTTCATTGAACCCTTATGATGATGTCAAACTTTTACTTCAAATCCATTCACCGTCTAAAAGCGACGCCCAAATAGCCTCACATTTATTTACTCCCATTCCAACAATCCTGCCAGCCAAATCAAAACCAACTCTTTGCAAATTGCGCCATTAAACACAATTCCCCTTTTACACATTCCCTATTTCTCTGCAAAATTCAAAACACCTGCATGTTCACGTCTATAGACTCCGCTTACTTTTTACCACCCACCGCCTTCTTTTAGTAATGCTGTTTCTAAACTCTTTTAATTAATGCGATTTGTGTCATCCTTTGAGTAGAATTAATTAACACAGTGTTTATTTTTCGAATGTTGACAACAAGTCTGTATTTTTCATTAAGGACAACTAGAAAGATTAATTATTCACTTCATTAGTGACAGCTAATAATATTATTATGCTTCTCTTTGTTTCAAAATAGCTATGCTTTCCTTGTTTAAAATTAGCAAAATTCTCAGCATTTCAGACCGGTTCAGTCAATAAGAGACTTTGTAGATTGTCAAAAGACTTTCTCTAATGACTAGAGCCATGCTATCGTTTTCCAAGTATTCTCTAAGTACTTTTGCCAAGGGTATTATACATACACACTATGCTAATTGGTAATCCTGCATTAATGTTTTACTTTTTTCGACTAATGATGTATGTGTGTGTGGAAAACTTTGTAATCAGTCTCTCTATACACCTTAATGTTAAAATGAGTGGGAGTAGGCCAGTAAGTCTCAAACCGGATTTCACATTTTTACTTCCTACACAATAATTTTATTTTTTTCGAGTCATTTAATTCCCCTGACTAGCTCCACCCATCACTCACAATTCTACTCAATCACATTTCATACCGTGCTTGACAAAGTTGTACTTTCGTATATTTGACTGTGATACTCCATGCAGTAATATGGCCGAAATATTTTTATTGGTGACAAACAGGCAGATTGGATCGTCCTATTTGTGTGTAAAGGTTGGTGAGGACTTCCTCCGTGGAGGCCTTGAAGGAAAAGTGGGTAATGAGTGGAGGGAAGCGGGGTTTTGAAGACGTGTGGAAAGGGCGTGCAGAGTGGAGGTCGGAGGAAGTGAGGATCAAGTGAGTGAGTGTGAAGAGGAGTTGAGCAAATGAAAGGACTGAAGTTATGGAAAGTGGGGAGGGCAGAGTATTGCAAAAGTATTAGAATTTGAGAGTTGCAAACTGCGTGGTGTGTATTTGTATAACTGGGATGATAATAATTCTCGGAGGAGAGGGATGACTATCTACTGAGCCGAAAGAATGAAGTGAAGCTTGCAGGATATTTGGCTCCCAACGTTATTTAAATTATGTACGTGGAAATCAAATGAGTGTGTTAGTGACAGGCAGAAGAGAGCAGATCAGATTAACATGTCTATTCCTATACTTACGTGTGCTTTAGAATCAAGGAATCCATTCCGAGCTCTGAAGGTCATGCTTCGCTAAGTCAAAATTGATTTCTACAACCCCAGGCTGTACATTTATTTTCCTCCACACGCACGCTTTATATTACAATGTTCATATTCTTATCCAACTTCATAACGCTAAAAATTTCATCTTTCCATTTTTTTCGACTAGGTATGTATTATTTACAAGATGTACATATATATAGCATATGCACTACTAATACTCTGTGTATTTGTATAGTACATTGAGTAAAGAGTGGTTCAGGTAAATGGACACACACACTCAATATTGCCAGCTTTGCAACTAACTTTCATCTCATCTCATCACGTTGCGAAATTGAATTACCCATAATCCCAATAATAAACGTTCCCTGAAACTGTGTTAAAATCTTTTATTGGCTTTTAGAAAGGGCGACAGTAAATTTAAGAGCTTTTCCAAATTAATATAGTGTACACTCAGTGCAATAAGCCAGGGGCATTATTGAAAGTTGAAATAACTTTCGCAATTTTAAGTGAAGTGTGGATTTCTTTATGTGAAGCTATGACATAGTATCTATAAATCATCGTGTGACCACATACGTTATATGGTGTATCAAAAGAATGGACAAGAATGAATGGAATTGTAAAAAAGAACCAAAAGAAAAGATAAAAATTCCATTTAGGTTCAAGCTTTATTCCATTGGCATGTAAGAATTACGGTTTGAGGATCCAGTGAATAGCGGCAGGACCAGGTATCTCAAGAATTCTATGGCCACAGCTTCTGCAATACTATAATAGTACATATACGTATGCTGATGTACACAGAGTGTAACCTCCATTATATGCAATATTTTATATGTTAGGTATGTGACTTTAGATTATGGCGCTGACAATGTATAGGAGTAAAGGTTCAATATATATTCAAGTATGTTTCAGATTCTTGAAAAGCAAGGAATTGATTGAAAAGCGAGTTTAACGTAGATGTCTTCAAACAAAGTGAAAGGAAATAGAGACGGCATGACACTCCACTGCTACCACCATAGCACCAAGAATACAAGTAAAGTACATATCAAGGTGAACGTTGAATAGTAGATGCTGGATCGGTTACACACACAAGTTCGTGTCTAGCACAACTTATGAAGTACGAGGACAGGCTAGGACTTAGACTTGGTGGGAGAGTAAGACGATGTGTTGTGTGACACTTGGATCTCTGGTTTGGTGGATGGGTAGGGACTACGTGTATAATATTTGATAATAGATGCGCAGGGATGAGAGTAGGACGGATACGGAGAGCCCACTCAAGCGTTTCTGATCATTTCCATATTTTTTGCATGAATGATTCCCCTTCCACGTAGTCGTCACAACTGTGTAAGTATGTTGACTGGGTTTCCTTACACAAAAAACATCTCTGTCACTGTGTGTCACGTACAACCAGACTGCAAAACTACTCCACGCTAAGCCTCCTCCTTCTCTTTATATTTTATAACTAACACTTGTAAACACTCCATGTGTTTATCATTAAGAACTAACGACCCATCGCTGTACAAATGCTCGGAGACAATATCGAAAATATGAGTAAATCTTTTGATATTGTTCTTTTTATGACTCTCTCTGATATACTTGATAACATGCATTTATATGGGACATGTATATGCATCTATGCGTGAAGAATCAGTGGAGGAAAAACATTGGTTGCTTAGTAGTAGTTGCAGTAATAAGACACTAACAACAAGTATACAATTTCCTCCCTGATAAATTCAAAGTGCAGAACTAACGCCAAAAAAGAGTCTTGCATGAACATAAACGTCTTCTGCTTCAGTAACATTTCAAGAAACGTTGTAACATTTTCTAAAATTAATTTTCACAATTCAATGAAATCATTGACATTCAGCCTACGATATGCTGTAACAAAGAAAAGGAGTAGTCTCCTGACTCGAAATAGTACACTTACTAAAAATAGAAGTAAATTACCTGCGTTGTAAATGAAAGAAGTGGAGAGTTTTATTAGAATAATTAAAATAGGGAGTGGATGATAAATATAGTGAAGTGCAGAGCTAATTTCTTAAGCGAAATGAATGGATTGAAGAAAGAGCTGCATGTGGCACAAGACGATAATTGACAGTCTTTCTAAAGTTACTGTGAACAATAGTGCAACTACTATTACATTTATAGACGGAAAGTGGTGTTCCTTTGAATTAAAGGTTGTGTTAGGTACACATTGTAGTGTACTGTGAAGAATGTCTTCTTTGTGGGATACACGACATGAATGAGTAGTAGAATGTAGTTTATGCTGGGTAGTGAAATTCATTCATATATTTTATATGCTAGTAGAATGAATGACTTGCGTGACGAAAGTACTCGTAAATTCGTACGAAGAGTGAAAGTCGAGCATTAGGCAAGACTTTGAATCTGTGAGGAATTCCTTACAAGTACTAATGGATTTTTTGGCCTGTGACTTACATTTAACGACGACTGCACGGCATTCTTTTCCCTTTTATGCTCCTCCCGCTGCTATATCATCATCCAAAGGGAAACCATTCCATGAAACTCTACACGACACTTTATACAACTACAACTACTTCATGTAGCCAACCAACAACAACCAAACACATTATATACCTATCCACACTACAGCTATAAAAATAATACTTCTACATACGTACATTACAGATACACCCGTCTACTTTTTATATAGTTAACTACTGCATCCATATTTCCAACCATAGTCGGCCAGCGGAGTAATTTTGTGCAGTTGGGAAATGAGATGATTTGTAGTGTAGCTAGAATACACACATACTAAACTCTAGAGCAAGTCGTATTGAGGGGTGAGAGAAAAAGGAATTTACCCCCTCCCAGAAATTTTGAAACTTAACTACCTAGTTATTTTGTAGGTTTTTTTCAAAATGATTATCATTACTATTTTGAGATATTAGCACCCCCGAAATCAAATTATGTATACGGTCATGATGTAGAGAATAATATGACACAATATACAATATATGACATATAGATTGTGTGTGCTCGTGCTGCCTTAGACTTGAATGCATATTCGTACACATAATACACATGTATAAATATTTGTTTGTTGTTTGTTGTTGACTTGATTTAGTCGTGTAGTTGCTCACACACAGTCTCGCACATGCCCTTCATTCCATAAACATATTTATCTGTCTGCCGTTTCTTTCTGCAGTGGACCTTCTCGTCTCCGAGTTTCCATTTCCCTTTGAATGTTTGTAGAAAATCCTTCTACTAGGAGAGGTTTTAGGCTGAAGCTGCAGCAGTAGAAAAAGAGCGTGATGTGATTTTTTTCTCACTCTGTTGGCAGTCAAGTCAAGATACGACAGCAGCCGTCGGTCGAGTACCACTTCGCTCTTCAATGAAAAATGCCATTCTGAAAGCATTTTCCATGCAAAGGCGTACATAGCGAGTAGCCACTGAAGAGCATTCATTGAGATGTGCTTTATTTTTATTTATGCAAGCCAACCTGCTGACAATGAGTGTTTATCCTACTATGCAATGCTTAATATTACACACAGAATAATAAGTAACTTATACACACGACCAAGAACCCTGCTCAAAATTCTGTGTCTGCTATATCGCTCTACATACATATGTAAGACAGAGGAGGAACGGGGCGCTGTGCATAAAATAAACAGTCGTATAACTCTACATGTTTAATGTTTTTTCTCCATGAAAGACACGCTCGACGAGCTGCCGAAGACTCCGATTTTGCTTTAAAGAACAAGCAGAGTCTCTCCAGAAAGCTTAATATATACGTAGCACCCGCATATCATCTCATATAGTATTCTGTAAAGAAATTTCTGAAGTATGAAAGTGGAAAAGAGAAACTTGACTATTACACAAGACTAAAACTCGTATTGGAAAGCACACGATGAAGGTTTTCGTATTTGTGTATTGTGCATTTACAGAATATAAAGACAAGGGAATTCAAGGGTTTCTGACTGGAGAAAGGATTTTGATAGCGTTTAGATGGCTTGGTGGTTTTGCAAGTCTATTTATTTATTATTTATGCGAATGTCCTTTATGTACTCTGTAAATAAATATATAATGTGAGAGTTGTTTGTATGTGTGGTACATACACTCTATACCTACAGCATGAGCTGTGTGTGTTTCAACATCACATATTTCTGTGTTACATATAGCATGATGACGGTATAAAGAATATAGAGTAGAATAAATAGAGGAAAGTGTTACATTGTTTTGTACACACAGTATGAAAAGGAGTGGATATATAAATAAAGATGATTGTAGACGCGTGGAAGTGAGTGTAGCGTTTGTGTGTACAGAGTGGTTGTGCTGTGCCGTGCGTGTACGAGGGAAATCAATGCAGAACAAGTGTAGAAGTGCAGAAGTGTAGATGTAATAGATGTAGTGATGGTGGGAGGGAAAGTAGGAGCTGGAAAAAGGCATTTGATGTGATGTGTTGCAATTGGATTCTGTTGGATGGTGTGTTGAAGGGAAAGCAATTGAGAATGGAAATGAGGTTGAGAGGAAAGGAAGAATGTGAAATGGATGGTGGTGAATGAGTGAGAAAGAGTAGAAGATTGTTTGTGTGTTCTAGAGAGACATGTGTAAGTTTTGTGAAAGTGAGAGAGAAAGTACTGCGTTGCTAGCGTCTTCGCATTTCCATTTTACATCATCTTAGAAGACTGAAGACTGAAGACAGAGAGGCGAGTGAGTGAGTGTGGGGTGTAGCAGTCAGAGAGCGAAAAGTGAGCAGAGTGTGAGTCGGAGGATGGAAGTCGTCGGAGTGATAGTGAACACAAAAAGAGTTAAGTTAGCGGGAAATGAAGGAAAATACTAAGTAGACTTTTGACTGCACATGCAAGCCCCATACAACTACACGACCAACCATCGCCATTTGACTGACTGTTTTGTGCGATGTGTCAGTTTTAAAGCAAGTGCACAAGTTGTGTGTGCGGAAATGAAAGTAAAAGTAAGTAAGAGAAAGTCTAGTCAAACTTCCCAAATCTACGTTACGTATTCAAAGTGCGCCGAGCAAAGTAAAATAAAGAGTTTGAGAGGACGACTAAAATACCAATAGTCTTCGTGTGTATCATTTTAAAGTTTTCCACTTTGTTAGCATTTTTTTCATTTTATGCTTCAGTTTTCCCGAGAACAAAGTCTTAGATGAAAAATTGTTCTGCGGAGTAATCCTTTATTATGCAAGCACATTTGCCAAATACACCACACATTTTAGCACTTCGTATATCTCCGCATTAATTCTATTGTAGAAATTCATAACACACACGTTTCTCTAAGTAAATAAACGGGGATAAAGCTTTCTCCCAGCTTTTCGGCGTGTACAAACACAGACACAGCTTGCACGCTAACTTTGGTGCAGAACTGGTAGGAGTACGAGCAATGCAAATAATACAAGGCGGTGACAGTAGGTCAATGGTATTTAATTGTCTCACTGGAGAGATTACATACTTTATGCTACATGATAAATGCTGTGTAAGTCGCTAGTGTGTTAAAAATAAAGGAATTGAAAAGGAAAAGCTTGTGAATCGCGAATATCTACAGGCGAAGAGTTGGTAAAGAGAGATCGACCTATGGGGAAATGGTTGAGAGAGCTTTTAAGCTCCTTCCCTTTTCACTTTGCTAAAAGAGCCGCTTTAACAGTAGTCGTCAGTCTTTCGTGGGCTTCTCTTCATGTTTTATTCAAGGAGATGGCCGAGGACGAATGACGACAAGTATCTGCGACGACGAGTGCCAGGACGTCTCGCACGACAATGTATTCTCGTCCCGGCACACATTCAACAAACCTCCACTCCAAAGCGACTCTGAGTATGCACCACTCGTAACAACCATTGCTGCGCCCACCTTCCAATCTTCCGTGTACCCCGCACTACTTCTACACCAAGTCCTATACGAGAAATGGAGAAATGTGTAGGACAAACGTCCAAGAGGATAGAGGAGCTCTTACCATGAAATAACTGGAATGAAATGATTTCAGACACATTGACAGCATGAAGAAAGCAACTGACTAAGAAAACTAAGTTGAGCATCAACTAAGTGAATGAATGAGTCTTCTCAAGCCTCAACCAATGCATAAATGTAAAGGCGATGTAACTCTCAAAACTCAGCTACATACAATATTATTTCTTAAATGTGTGAATGTGAAAAGCGTTGCGTGGAGCGCAACGTGTCATTTCTACAAAAAATGAAAGGAAAGGATGAGATTCTCCGCTGTACTAAAGAATATCTGTACGAGGCCAACATCGCGTTCTTACGAGCAGACTTTGTTTTTCTTTAAGCTTGACTATGGCCATGTTGGGCCCGGAGTTAATAATATTATTGTATAGACCTTTATAACAGAAGTGTATCCAACGAGGTTTCTCACGCAAAAACTTACATTAGCCTTCCAGCTGAACAGATACCCGAACTGAAAGACAAGATGACAATGATGTCTAACTCAATCTCGGTACACAATTCCAATTTCTGTCATTTTATTGTCTTCTTCGTTCCATTTTGCTTCAACGCCCTTTCTAGAAACTGTACTGACCGTAAGAATATATCCCATTTTATATAGGGGACCTGCACTATTATTATGATGCACAATGCCCGACTCTATTGCTTTTAAATATAAGGAAAATATTTTTTCCGCATCCGAATTCAGTGCTACAACATAATGTACTTTCCCATGGTCAACAGTTGACCACACGTTCAAAAATCACTGGATTCTATTTTTTTCTGCCACTTATCTTTAGCATCCCATATAAAGAGCCAACTTAAATCTCGATTTTATTAAGTGTAGGAACAATACTTTACCGAAATTAGTTGTCTGTCTGTCTTTCAACATAATAGCTAAAAATCGATTAACGTATTTTTCTCATTAATGTCCTAAAGGGCGACATACCATGAAGGTTAAATAGCTCGCTTTGACATTGTCGTAGAGTCATATCACTAGGTGATGTGATGCTAACAAATTGGGTTAGCGTCCGAGGATACTTCACATGAATGCATTGACTGTCTATCTATTCTGTCAAAAAGTTATATTATGTCCAATGAGACAACCCAAGAAATTATAGTGACAAGCTTCAAATCCTAGCAAGATGAGATTCGTTGGTTACTTGGAATAGTTGGGTAGCTATGAACCACTTCGACCCCTGCGAAACATGCATGTTTTTTTTCGAATGAAACTGTGTGCATCTGAAAGGC
>JAQFYB010000816.1:0-42998 GCA_034694085.1 Pogonognathellus longicornis
CTCTATCATAATGATAGCTGAAAAATCATACATTCTTGATCATAATGAAGTCATTCTGAGTTTAAATGTTATACGGGTATTTTGAGAAGGAAGGCACTCTTAGTTTTCCATAATAATATAGTTGGCAAATTATATTGTGGAACAATTTAAGCGTATCGTTTACATAACGCTTATTTAAAGATAGCATTCATTATATGCTAATTGTAAGTATATATACCGTATATTGAGTATATACGCTTTGACACGGCAGGCAAAAGATGGTAGCTTAAAGATTGAAGAAGTGAACGTATGCTCATTAGATGAGCTTAGGGCAAATAATGAATGGCAAGTATTAGCACACAATAATAATCAAAATAATAATAATGACTTCTTATAAAAAATGACATCATACATACATACGAATCTTGAAATGATTGTGGTGGTGGTGGTGAAGTGAAGGAAAACTTGGGTCAGCCTCAGTTATATATAAGTTACAACTTACAACATTACACAAGAAAGAATCTCAGCTCTCTTGTGCGTCTCTCCCTATTATTAATGCCAGCCATCCGCGGGTCTGTTACGACAGAAATTATTATGTCATATAGTAATATGTTAAGATGAAGGTAGGCTAAGTTATGTTGATCCATCTGTAATGTATTGTGAGTTTGCGAGTGAGCGAGTGAGTGTTTGTGTTCGTATGGGCCTTCATTACTGAAAAATGAAAAGAAGGATTACAATTGTGGTTAATGAGCTATCTGTTTGCCTGCCACTTTTGTTGGATTCTGATGTCAGCTCAGCACTTAATTATATAAATACACGGAGTGCCTGGTGTGTATAGTGTGTGTTCATTTGTCGAGGAGCTTCGTTTGTTTGCAGTCGATTGAAAGCCAATGAGAATGAATACAAATGCGTAACATGTAGCCTAGGACTTATATTTGTTCTTTGTATATTATCTGTATTGTATGTATACTACGTTCAGTTACTCACGGCGACCGTGTTGTGGTGGCAATAATATAATGATGAAAATGGAAGCCCAGATGCAATGCACAGATTCTGATGAGTGAAAGCCGCTCATTCTTTGCCAGTTTAATCTGATGCTAATTATTCAGTTGTTGCTATTGCCGCTTCTACGACGACGACTACTACAACACTGGATGTAACATTTTCTTTGGTGGTGTTCGCTAATTTGACTCCGTGTTATATAAGACTCATACATATTTTAAATTAGCTGTTTAAAATGGGTCTCGTGCTTTAAAGGAAGGATGCATGATCAAAGGCTGAACACACATGAAGAGGATTGTGGTGGTGGTGGCTGGAAGAAGGGAGTTTTGATTCTGCTGCTGATAGATCAGCATTCAACTCCCTTGCATTTGTGGCTCACTTATTCTGGCTCAGTTGACCCTCACCCTAGAGCCTACACATACTAGATACGTATGACAACTTTGATTCGGCTTATGTGGATTTAAACTCTGTGTTGGTGTCTATTGTTCATCCGCAATAATACGACAGATATCATCATTCTTTCCATTATCAGTGGAAATGTAATTTTAAACCTTTTACATGTCGTGTATACAGTTAGGTCACTCGATCATTGAAATCTTGGTCGCTTGTGTCTTAAGTGCAGTAGTCATACCTCTTAATTGAATATATCGCTGTATTTATATTTGTTATTTTAGGAAGGTTTTATACAGGTTTAAATAGTTACATATATTATTATAGGAATTAGAGAAATGCATGTTGTAAAATGTAAATGTATAAAAATAATGTCATTATATAGTGTCTGCGAAGGCGAGGATAAAGTTAGCCAGATTGCCGTGGTATCTTAATCTTAAAAATTCTACTTCATGACTTAGCTTGTTGTTTGCACTGAATTTAACAATACGCGCATAGCGGAGCCATTTTTCGAGTACTATATATAACTCCATTTCTAGGGAGCCGTGTTTCGTGCTACAAAGATTTAATTTATACTTTTAAATAAATAAATATATCGTACGTCATTTAGTTCCCCGAAACGATTAAATATTCGTGACGTGGTTTTTTTCTCATCTGATATTTAATGTATTTATGTAACGCAAAAGTAACACGCCAGTTTGCCTATAGAAATACATATTTAAAATAATAATTAACCTACACATTTTGGTGGCTCTAATGGACCTTTAAATAGTAAAAAGTGTTTTTCTACACGTATGCTAGTTTTATTTAATTTAATATTGTACCAGAAACGCAATAAAACATTTAGTTAGGTAAAGAGCGATTTAATATTATAGGGTTTTCATTATTGAAATTTACTGAATTATCTTTAGAAATAAAGAAGTTATTTTATTAAAGAGAATCAGCTAAAAAATTAAAAATCCCCTAGTAAAAAACCACGATACAAGTGATATTGAGGCAAAGATTATTGATTAATGCTACTGCTGTTATTCTAATTCTAAGTCATTTATGTAATTCATACTCCGTTGATACATGGCTAACATGGCTTTATTTAGTTGATATTCAAATTGTAAGATTTAGACTTGAGATGTAGCTACAAAACAATAATAAATTGCCACTGTGTGTTTTATGGCTAGTGGAGTCATCATTTTTGTCTCAAGTTTGAATCAAGGGTTTATGGTAAATAGTTGTGGTCTGCTTTCATGGATGGTTGGAAAAGTTTTGGAATTGCGGTTGTTGCCGAAAAGATGAATACTTTGTCACAGATGAGGAGTAGCGTGTTGTTTTGTTGTATGTGTTAGGTTACGTTAAATTAAATAGTGTTTTGTTAGGATTCGAAGCAACTCATCGTTAGTTCACACAACACACAAGTCTGAGTCTGCGGCTGTCTTTCACAGTCACTCGTTGACTGCACATTTCCTCTAGTACTTGTAATGTTTGAGTATTTTTCTTGTGTGAAACATACTTTAGAAAATTACATAAAACATGTATTCATGAAGTACTAGTACCTACTGTCAAGTGTAGAGCAGATTTGTTTGTCTGCATTTATTTAAAGAAATTTAGTATTAATGATGTGTTGCATTGGGGTGTGTAGTTGACTTTTTAGTTCTGTCTGTCTCTACTCTACTCATGTATAGATTCAAGAAAAATACAATGCATGGTGTGGTTGAGTGTGACACTTATGGATAAGTATTTGTTGAGTCTATTATATATAGCAATGCTTGTCTGCTTGAGGGACGCTGTACTATTATAATATCGAGTAGCTCTACCATATATAATTTTGTGTACTTATATTTGAGGGTAGTATATGCATTGAAGAAAAAGTGCGTATGAATGTGTCTTTCGCATCCGATTCGTAGTATTGACAAGAGAAGGAATTCTTTAGCATACTTAATGGAAGTTGACCAGCAGAGCGAATCCAATTGAGTCGACTCGAAAAATAGCAGAATGTGTGTGTTATTATTACGGATGAATTGGGTGAATGTATCGGAGAAGACGAAAAGTGGCGTCAGTTAAGAAATGTCATCTCGTGTTGCAAAGCAAGTAGCGGATGGAAGACTGAGGACAACGTCTGCTTGATGTCTTGTGTCTAATTAGCTAAAAGACTTTGGACTCTGCTCGTCCTACTATAGCCGGCGTTTTCTTTTGATCTTTGTGATAGTGGAAACATCTCCAATCTCGCGCACTCTTCTGATGTATGAGCACTCTTCGATATTTTTCTAAATTTTCTAGCATCCTCTCATTCATTATAGGAGGAGAAGAACTGGAGTAGTTAGTACATGATAGAACGTTTTATCTCGACGTTTCTCTCTTTCTTTCCCTTGGAAATATTCTGAGGCGAGAGAAAATCTGAAGAGGAAGGCAAACTATTGTCACTGGAATATCTCAATGAACTTTGTACACATTTCTAATTTCTATTGCCATCCTACTACACTGCTCTGTCTACTTCTACTATTAGTCTTTACATGATAGTGGCACTGGCAACACTATGCCCTTTTCAAAAACTTTCATGTTTCACCAAACTCTATAAGCTCCTTCAGTCCTCCACTTGATCAACACCACACTACTACTTTGCCTTTATATACAACTCACACTCAACAACTGTTGTAATTTCCATTTCATGAATATCATGAATATCATTTTCTATAAATGTATGCTTAAAAGTTACCCTCCATATCCCTTGATGTATACTTTATATAGGAATTGTGTGTATAACTATAGTGCACTCTTCTTAACCAAGTCTAAGTCTCTAACCCAAACACCAATTTAAGTAGCTCAAATTTACATGCCTAATGCAGTTAGGCAAAATTTTCTAAATTTGTCATTAAATCGACATGGAATGACTCCTCTAGATGTAGAAAATTAAGGATGGTATAGAAAATGTTGTCTGAATGTTCCCAAGGTAGATTTGAAAAGGCATTTTACACTGATATGGTGGAATACGAGTATGTATGCTATAGAGTTTTATGATGTGTTTAAAGTTTATATGGGATAGTCTTTTTCCACATGTACACGAGGTGTAGTACAAACTGGTTAAAAGGCAAGACATTCCGACGAAGACTTACTTAGTGTAGACTAGAAAGTGATGGGATGAATTTTTTGGTTGATCGAATGAAGTTGCGGCTTCCGGTGGTTGATGACCATTTTTACGGTTGCAGAACGGAATTCGGCGTCCATAGACCTGCATGACTTTTTCCTGCTTCATGGTTATTGGCCAGGCTGAAAATAGTTTGGCTATTTGCTCATGAATGCATTTGACTGCAGCATACATACACAGAGAGAGGATAGTTAATAGCCCTAAATAGTAGAAGAAGTTACACGATCTTACAAAGTTAGCTGCTGCCAGGAGCAAAGCACGTTTACGGGCTGTAATGTAATGTAGTCTAGTCATACGATAGTATTTACGCTTTAGGTTTGCCATCATGAGAATTTCTTTGTAGCAACTCCCTCGAGTTGATGTCAACGTTGAAAATATGTTCTGGCCTCGCAGTTTGTGGGTTTCAAACTGTTTTCACTCTCCTTATGAGATCGACATGTTCTTTTAATGAAGCACGTCATCTTCTGTCGTTCTGTTCCCATGTCATCCTCAGGTCTTAATTAAGAGACGACATTTTTCAATGCATTCGTATGGTATCTCTATGTCATGGCGAGTGTGGTGTATATACCAATGCGCCACCCTCCGTGTGGACGACTCTGTTATTCTAATCACCATCACGGCCACAATATCTACAATACACGGCCATTATGACTCTCTATCTTTCATCATCAAGTTTTGTTTTCGCTTTCGCACTATACACAACTCGAGAAAAATGTTTTAATTGAATCGTGTAGTATTTTGAGACAATTGCCCGTATTTCATCAGAAAATTGTTAGTCAGCCAACAAGGCGGTTGAAATACACTGTTGTTGTGTTGTATTGTGTTTGTGTGTAAAGTCTTTGAGTCTTTATTCATTAACTACTGCTTTAGTTTGATTTAGTTTAGTGATGTAGTACACATATGTAGACACGGAGACTGTGTGTAATGTAATCAGATTACTGACTGTACTGTATAATGTCTATAGAGCATAAAATGATAACATCGCTCGAGAAAAACACGTGCTACGAAAACAAAGCAGGTGACTTGTTTATATTCGCTCATTATGTGAACCAACAACAATGCGTTGCATTTTGAACGAAAGATCAAAATACATTCATTCATGCTATCAAAGTGAAGTCTAGCTAAAGAGCATGGACGGAAGACACGTCCCATAAATGCATTGTACACTCACAACAACTAGAATCAGATTCCAGACACAATTCGGACAGTCATATTTATAACTGCTACCTAACATTTATTAACTATGTCTAAACTCAGGATTTTATTTGTGTTGTATTGTAGCATTGTAGGTATTTGTATATTTGTGTATTTCATCTGTTCGTGTGTTGGAGTAGTTTGAGTTTTTTGATGTACAGGTACCTTGTACACATTCATAGAGATATAATGGTTATAATTATATGCAGAGTTTGTTTAAAGGGTTATTACAATATGGGACTGAGTGTAAATTGTAGCTCTGAGTACAGGTGGAATGTGGGAACGAACGACAGATTAGTGCATGTCTTATTTATTTTTACACGGAGTCACAAATGAAAAGTTGACAAAACAAAAGAGAACATTTATCCATGTTGGTAACAACGCATTGTTCCCATCTGTCAAGGATATGTGATAATGAGACGGAGAAGGAAAAGTCAGAATAATTAAAAACTCAATTTTAATGAATGAGTGAATGTGATTGCCTAGATTTCTGTGAATGAATAAAGACTCATTCATAATCACAAAAATTCTACCTACTCGTTCGTTGTTTTGTTGCACGATGCAAGTTGTTCATTGCCTTGTAATAGTCGTGCTTTACAATTGTTCGTAAGTACCTAGTTGGCTCTATGCTTTGCATTTTCAGGCCATTTCCAGTTCTTGTCGCTCTGTGTTTGTTTCTATCACTTCGTCTTATTCATTACATTACATTGCATTACATACTTAACTTAGCAAAGGAAAGCAAAGAGCCAACTCTCACATGAGTGACTGCCACACTGTAGTTTATGTATTCACCAGATATATTATTACGTACGTGTTCATTTGACAGCTCTATTCTCTTTTCGTTGTAATCGAGCCACTGACAATTTTATTCGCTGTGGTCCTTATTTCCACTGTTTTTAATGTTGGGAAACAATCCGTAATAATTTCATACGAAATGACATTAAGCCGTCTATCAATCTAATTATTATTTTTATTGCTTATTTTCATGCGGGCTCATACTTTTGTGAGTTTTAGTTCTAATGAGGACACCAGGAAACATTTTTGACTAGAAATGTACTTTAAGTTCAACTGCGATAGGTAGCTGTATATTATAGGTACTTGTTTATTGTTTTGACGAATAATTACGCGTAAACTTTTCCATATGACTAAAATGTTCATTATAAATTGCATTGAACGGTTCAATGTGATAATGATAATTCTGGGGACATCTGGAACTGTAGCTGTGATGATAAGAAACATTTACATAGAAAATACAGTTATTAATATCCAATCTTGTATTTATTTGAAAAGGAAAATTTTCAACGCGATCAAACGCAGAGGGAGAGATAGAGATGTATGTACTTAGGTTTGCACAGAATTAATTTATAATGTGTGCTTTACATGTATTATAATTTGTCAGAACTAAGTAGAATGAGTCATGTGGGGCTAATGAAAAGGACCTTCTGATTAGTACACATGTTTCACTTAGAATTATGATTCTATTGACTTGTCTCAAGTTGATGTAATGCACAATGGTAATAAAGACAGTCATGCCGACTGGTAAACACACAAACAGAAAGTAGGTCCTGCCATGTACAACTTGTATCTTGTATTCTGTGTATATTGTATATCTCTCTTTTATATTATTGCATTCGTGTTTCCATCTGATTGTCACATTTAAATATAAAACATTTTCCAATGGTTGTTTTATATTCGTCTTTGTTGCTCTTTTCCGTCAAAATGAATGAAGTGGATTTTTTGATGAACAAATAGTCCAGGTCAGAAGGTTCAGGTCAGACGCAAAACTCAAAACTAGACAAGATAATGAATAATGATGAGAAGCAGAGGATTTGTAATTTTTCTACATCATGTTGATTAGGATGGCGAGATGTACAAGTCAAACACACACAAAGAATCATACTGGTTATAAGTAGATTCGATTGGAGAAGAGCATGAATAATAATAATGCTAATAACGTAGTATAATATACTCAATAAATAATAATATAGTGACTCATTTGTCTGCGAGCAATCAGTTCTGATTGGATAATTCTTTCAAAACATTTTCTTTGAAAGAATTACCGAACTGCAATGAGCGCTGATTGCTATATGTATCCAATAATTAAATTTCTAAGCTCGGAAATGAAAACCTTACCTGATTTCAAATTCCCTAATGTAATCATCTTTGATACCTATTTTAGCAGTGAGGATAATGAAAAATGAATAAATTATTAAAATATACTTTTCCAAAAAGTGGAAAATCTGAGATGTATTTACAAGGCTATGTAAAGAGGAAATATTTCAACATATTTTTACGATTTTGATGTAGAATAAATTTGAATGTTCCGATTACATTAATGAAAAGAACCCAATTCTCGATCAGAATTGAAAATAAACTCAATAGAACGTTAAGTTAAACACACTGCAATTTCCAACCTGTCTTGATTTAATCTAAGAAACTGATGACACGCATTGACATGTTTTCCCACGCGGAGCGCGTTGACTTTGACTAGTATCATTATAAAGTGGTATGGTGTGTCTTGTGCTGCATTGGAACATGTGTGGTGTGTGATGATACTGGAAGCAAGTGATATGAGTAGTATCATCTTATTGATAGCGGATAAATGATTGTGGTGTGAGTAAGTGCTTTTATTTGAGTGAGACTGGATTATTGCTTTTGGTTTTTATAATATACATTATAAATACATAGCCAAGGAAGATAATATTGCAAGTGAGTTTTTGCTAGTGGTGGTGATGAGATGAGTATGAGTGTGTGGGCTGTTGAGTAGTTTTACACTGTAAAATATAAATAGTGGTTTGCCTTAGTGGCAGTGGCAGTCGTCGACATCGTCGTCGTCGTCGTTCCTTTTCATTGGAATTGATACAGACAGTCAAAGCTCGGGATGCGCAAAGAAATAGTTCTAAAGGAAGGACTGGCTTCATTACATGACCATGATGCTATAAGTATATGACAGCGATAATAGCAGTGTTTTTGCCTGTTGTGAGAGTGAAGCACTATAGGAGTAGGTATGTGCAGTAGTAAAAGATGTTGATAATAGGATGAAGAGTGTTGCTACATTCCTGGTCTCATAATTATTATATATAATACTACTTCTTTTTGTGTGTGTACATAAAGTACATGGAAAAGCAAACGAACCGATTGTAAGAGAGAAGTGAGTGGCAGTTTGCTTAAGCGATGACCCATGGCGAACTGTCGCGACAACGCTCAGCTTTCATCTTCACCGACTTGCATGCCGTCTTCTTGTCTTAGCCTTCTCGCAACACAACACAACACAACCATAGCAGAGTCGAGTCTAGTGTCTTAGCTTAACGAACTAATCGTAAGCTAACTTAGCCTTGCCCTCTGTTATTTGCTCTCTAACCATCATCCTTTCTCTTATTAGCTCCAACACCAAAACCAGTACTTGTTTCTCTCCCTCATATTTATAAACCATCATAATATCCACCGCTTGCTCTACACATGTACTCTTTACTCCTTATTATGTAACCAACCTATCGGAACTCTATCATTTGCCCACATATTATTAGCGTATGTAAAAGTGTATAATATGCGTATCTGTATGTGTGTCTCTGAGTATAATCCACCCATATATATGAATAATAATATGATATGCATCTCTCTCTCTCGCTGATTCTAATAAACCCGTGAGTGTAATTATTGCAGTGGAACTGTGTGCTGAGTTACTCGTTAAAAGGATGAATTTATTCTAAGTATATATTAATATGAAGCCAGCGTAAATAAATGCGAAATTATAGATTAGTGGATGCGGGAATGGGAATGAGTACGTAAGACGGTGATTGAAGGTAGGATTTGAAGTGGTAGAGTGTAGTTGTTATAGTGAGAGGCTGGAGTCTGATCAAATTAGAATATTAGTGAGTGAGTGAGCATGTTGGAGAGATGCTTAACATAACCATCCGCCCACATTGCACATTGAAATGAGCATTGGATGTTTGAGTGTGTTGGATGGATGGTTGCTAAAAAGTGGTGGTGTTATGTTGTTGGTGGTGAGAGCACCCACCACTCTACGGCTTCAACACTCTACAAGTACTATTGGACAAGTTTTGTGTCTGTCCTTTTTTCACTCACACCAAAAACACCAACACTCACACCATGCACCAGCCAAAGAAACGTCGTTAAGTAGTAGCTATGTATGTAGTATGTAATGTACATAGCTATGGGACTGTGTTGTATGGTGGCTAAGTTTAATGCGTCCTCACTGGCTTCTTCTTGTGAAACATAATAATAATAAGAATTCTTCAAATGAGCCAACAAATAAATGAAACTGTGTGTGTAGTTGTTGTGTATCTTGTTGAATGCATGTTGTTGTGTTTGTTGTGTGCACTTTGTGTTCTATAGTTGTTTTAATATTTGTGGCTGGGTTGTTGTTCTAACTGGATTATGTATAATATATTATTATTACACATGGTCCCTGTTGCTTTCCTACTCTTCTAGTTTACTACTTGCTTTGCACTGCCATGCCACTCTGCCGTTTACTAGAAAAATGCATGCACAACACAAGAACACATCTCATCTTGTGTGTTAGTATGCACGTCGGCATTCTCTAAGCTTACATAGGAAGCCACAAATTACACACATTATTGCTGCTATTTGAGCCAATTATTGAGAAGGATCAACGCCTTATTTCATCCATATGCTCTCAGCCGAACCTACTTGTGCTTGTGAATTTTTCTGGCAACTTTGCATATAGCCTAGTTGGGTAGCCATGTAAAATCAGAGCATTCACCACACTCTTCCACTGTGTCTGTGTGTAGAATTATTCGAGTCTAATAAAATATCTGAAGGAATCAAATAGCTTTTCTTGCTAATGCCCCTTCTCTCGTTTCTTCGTACAATATGTACATTTATTATAAACCTTGGCACATACATAATAAGCATAAAATATGTGTGCTCAACTCAAGTGCTTTACCATTATTGAGAATGAATTTAGAGTACGTATACCCAGATAATTTAATGTACCTGTTATTATATACACAATGTAAATTTGATAGCTCCTACAATATGTTAAAGGTGTACATATTGTAGTATGTGACCTACCGCTACTATACTGTTAAATACATTGCTCTATGTCCTTATCATCGTTCTCGTAAGGTTTATCACTTAACTTTAAGTTAACTCTCTGGAACTGTTGAAGTTGGTGCGATGCTTGTGAAAAATATGAAATGGGAATTTCCGTCAGGAAAGCTGGTTGCGGACTTGATGTGAGGAATAATGGTGTAATGTATTTAGGAATATGTGTGTTTGACTAGTTCTTGTCGAAGAGTGAGAATATTAAATAGCAAGAAAGAATCATCTATATATCTCCTGGTGTGTTTGTACAAGGTAACTGACTCCACATAGTTCTGCACTATGTAGCTATAGTGTATCACTACCTACTTACATGTGGTAGACACACATTGAATGGTATTATGCATGTGACGTATTGTTTAAGTACATGCTGGGAGTGGATTTGGCAGTGTGGGTAAAAAGAGGATATAATTGTAAAGCTATTATGATGTATTTGAAGAAGCGTTGGCTATTGGATAGTGTGAGATTAACAAGGCATGTCAAGCACTGAGGAGACAGGGAAGACAAGAGCCATGAGGCCATCATCATCAGTGAGGTCTCTGTGTGTGTTTACGACGTCTTATAGATTTATAAGAGTGTGAGTGGAGTGGTTGTACGAGAATGGAGTAGTGTGATAGTGTGGGCCGGTGTTTGGTGGTGTGGTAGTGAAGAAGTGAACTGATTGTGAGTAGATTGTGAGATAGGCAGTGTGTAGCGACTAGTGTAAGACAGAGAGAGATAGTTGTTGTTGGGTAGTTATTATATTGTGTTTACGGGTCTTGTTGCCGTGCCGTGGTGGTGTGGTAGTTGATGAGGGTGCGAAGGTGCTGTAGATGAACGTAGTTATGCAGACTGTTGGTGAGAAAAGTTTTATCACTCCTCAGAAGCACTTTTATGACTCAAAAGCACAGAGGATGATTTTAACCATCGAATACACACTGATGCTTCTTAATGGCTATAAAGATTTCTTGGCTACCTTTCTAACATTTCACCATTTACCATTTACACCATCACAACATTCACCGAAAGCCAAAAGCTGCAGCATTAAACAAAGCGAGATGGACTCTGGCTGACGAGAGTGACAAAAAAGTGTCCTTTTTTCTCAATGCAGCTTATACCGGCTCGTCGGGTTCACTTTTTTTCTCAGCCCAGAGAGTACTGTTGTAGTAAGTAGGAGAGAAGCGTCAATTCGTTTGCACACACACAGATACCTTGCTGCCTGCACTATGTTACGCTACGTTTAAGCTTCTCAACTATAATTGTACAAACAAGGATCTGATAGTGTATAGAATGTATAGGAGCTTGCTTAAATTGTAGAGTTGAAATGGAGTGGCTTTGTATAGTGTGAGTGGTATGGCATGGTGTTAGTGTGGAGGACGATGGGAATGAATAGTGTGAACCTTGTGAGAGATGTTGGTGAGTTGAGTCGAGCTGACACGATGGAATTAAATGAATATGCTTTGCTTAAGTATATCTGTGTAGTATGTAGTTGTAGTTTTGTTTGTGTCCCGGCTCTGTTCTGTGTGTCGGTAGGGTTTCCGAGTATTCACTTGACTCACGAGCCATGTATTTTACTAGTGGATATAGTGGCAGTACAAGTAGTATGACAAGATGTGGATTCTGAGGGAATTTTCTCGTTCTGGATCTATTTCTTTTCGAAACTCTTTAATATCCTGTGCAAGTAGATACATAAACTTCTTTTTATAATGCATGCGCCTTGTAACGAGGGCTTCGTCAAGAATTTTACTGTAAAACTAGTGTGAATGATACACATAAAGATAAAGGCAGAATGATATGAGTAGAAAAACCTGTGAGCTTACGACTCTCACTCGCTATGGGTTAGTGTTGGGTTGATTATGATTTCTGATTGTAAGACACATTATACAAAACGTACATCTGCGTCCCCCTCGCCTTCTTATTTACTTTGATGTACAAAGATTCGTCAAAATTGCACTGATCAGGGAGCACTTCTCCGTACTAATTGTAAAAGCGTAACAAATACTTCATTGTAAGTCTATCTCAACTATAATTAATATATAGCTAGAACCATTAATTTCAAAAGAGTGATTATAGATGCCTTTATTTCTTTCTCAGAAGATTATTATTATTCAGGTTAAAAAAATTATGGAGTGGGGCGGACAAGACTTGGTTGGTTTATTTTGTCATTGCGTAAAGTGTCATTAACACTATTAGTATTAAGTAGTTTGGTGTAAAGCTACACAGACAGTTAAGATAGAGTTGGATGGTTAAGGTCACTAAACATATTACTAGGTGTGAGCTTAATGATACGCGAGTTAAATCGTTAGAAGACTCCATCGTGATATTTACAGCAAAAAACAAACACAATGACATTATAAACCACATGTTGGCTCATAAATCATTGGAGTATCATAAGATCATGTCAAGGTTAATAGTTAAGTAAATAGAGCCATGTAATGTGTGCTGTGTACTACTCGTTTATAATGAATAAAGGATGTATTAGTCGAAGGGTTGTAGTTGTGAGGGTTTGTGAGTCAGTGAGACAATCTGTATGTGTCTACGGAGCTTGCTATTAGGAGTTGAGCCCTGTAATCTCACTATACATTTATCTCTGCTTCTTCAATGAATATTATGAACTTACAAGTAATTCCTGAGGTTATTGTAATTTAGTCAAGTGCCAGAGTGGATATTATTATAGATTCAAGTTCAAAAAAGTCCTAAGTGCCCATCGGCTCTTTTCTCGCTCTTTCTTCATCCTCTGCTTGTATATATATACTTAGTATACCTTTATTTGAGTACAAGTACATTATATACATAGATTAGTACTCCTACTTGTTGTAGAATGTATGTGTAATGTGTAGGGCATGGTAGAAGTAGAATTGTAATAGTAATCCTAATTTAATCTTTGTTCGAGACTTAGATGTGTACTTATAAGGTTGTAAAGGAGTGGTTGTGTTTTCTGGTTGTTTTTCTAATTCACATGAGCATAACCCGTTGAACGAGCAGGAGCAAAGGCACATTATACTTTATACCTACTAGTGAAGAAGTAATGGTGGAAATGAAGAGTGATTTGGTAAACTCATTTGCTGTAAATATCGTGGAACTCATCATACAGGATGTATCCGTGTAAATGGTGACTAGTCATCCTTAATATTGTAATGTTTATCTGGTTGAAACGGGTACTGGTAGGTAGCTGTCAAAACAGGAGCATTACAACGCCAATTATAGATACACGCACTTGGTAGTTGAGTTTTGTGTGTTTAGATGCTCATCTTTGTTGTGGGTTGCATTCGAACACACTGTGGAATAATGACGCGACGATTATTTACTTTTATAAATGTAATGAATTGTATTCTCTATCATTACACCTTGCAGTAGTTAAAGTACGCAAATAATTACAGTCCATTTGCTTCTTCCTTAAGGCACTGTGTCTTAAGTAACTGCACAGCCATAGAATTTTCTCCCGTAATAAATATTTAATTGTGTATAATTCCTGTAATTTGAGAATTCTGAGACTAGACACCACCAGAATCTGATTTAGCATTAAGTGCACACAAGTGTAATTTGGCTTTTATTATGTGTTTCTGCCATTAGTCTAATATTTTTTACATTCTTTACCTAACAGATTGTTCAATTTCGTTGGGTGTGAATTGTGAATGCATTTTTAAATGAAATTCTTTTTTTATTGCAGACAAGCGTTACTAGCAGCACAAAGACATGGAGACGACCATCCTCGATCGAGTAACGCAGGGCCCTCAATGAGCAATAGCATTGGTTCCGGACCATCCGACTCCATGTGCCACGACAATGTAGACGATGATGAGCGTGTAGATGTTGTGGGCAACGATCATCGACCAGATTCTGTCTCTCCTCCGCCGACACGACACCACGGTCAGTGAATTCTTTTTGTGTCTTTTCTTTTGATAGATTATCTTCCTTTTTTCCTATTTAGAATATTCACATGGCTAGATTTAGATTGGAAATAAACCAAACAACATCTTTACATTTTGTACAAGTTCAAGTTTTTGAAGTAGTGTGTGTTTTCTTTGTCGTTGGTTTGTGTGTGTTTGTAGTAAGAAATGTGGAGGGGTTATTATGACTAGTGTGTAGACATATTGAAGGGTCATGTGAACTATTAAAGGCTTTCATAGCTTTGATATATTCACTCCGAGTAAAAAAGTTCTTATCAATGTCACTTTTAAGTGTGATCATCGTGTAGACGATGCGAACGGAAAGAAATCCTTTTACAAACCCAAGTAGGCATATGAAGGGTAATCAGAAGAACTCCTTGTGTCGTTTCAAGTATGTGCGTTTTAAAGATTCGCCTAAACGAAAAGACGGAACAGAGAGACACATAGAGAGTTAGAAAGAGAGATGGTAGAATGTGGGGTCATTGAGAACGAAATGTAAATGCTAAAGAGCGCTAACAAAAATTGAGGATGTTTTCTGGTTACCTCCTTGAGTTGTAGTACTGTGTGTACAGAATGGGACAGAGGACAGAATTACTCGTCTACTTGTATACCAGTAAATAGGTAGCATTATACTCCTACAAAGGAATAAATACAAATACATCATGCCTTTTAGTTTTCTAGCTGTGTCGTCAAAAGTTGAGTACTTTTATCCCACTACTAAATGTGTGTTATATTTATACGTGTTATATTTGTACTCCATTTGTATATAAAAGTATGCAGGATAAAATAGTGGAATAATGATATACAGAAAGGTAGCATGTGTTTATAAAGGCATAAGTAGAGATGTGTGTAAGTGAGCGGTGTGGTGTGGTGAACTGTGTGTGACTGTGACTACGTGAGTACAAAGTGATGTCGGCTTGAGTGAGACAACTAAGAGATGTATTAGCTTTTAAAGCTTTAAGTTCGGAATAGAGTAGAGTGCCAAGTTTTTACAAGTAATGATTTCAATTAGAGGTGTCAAAGAGCAAGATCCGCATGATGTCCTGGAGGATAATACAACACGACTAAACATCGCAAGATCAACCAAGGCAGCCAAGTGTATATAAGTAGCTAATAAGTCAGTCCCTATATTATATGCGCTAAGCTTAGTACACTAACAATAAGTCAGAAAAGTATTAGTATTAGCCGAGAAGGAAAGGAACAGTTGATTGGTCGTAGATGCATTGTAAAAATATAAAAATATAATATATGATACACCTGTGTATTGTGTGTGTGTGTGTGTATGCATCTCTCAACCTACATTGAAATGTTAGGATTTGTTGGCTTACAAATATCTATAGGCATACTTGTATTATATTATATTATACACAAGAGCTACATACATACTACATGCATGTTTCAGGTGGATAATTCTTTTCTTGTATGTTTGTGTGTATTGAGGTGTGGGCACTGCGTGTGTAATATATCATTATATTTTTAACATATCTACTACTTACACTTACATTTAGTTATTGCATTTAGTAGGCATCATGTTAGTATAATGTTGCTATAAACAGAGATATTTCTTTCTTGTTCTTGTGAGGTTATTTTATGATGGACTTGAGGTTAGGTTAGACATCCAAGAAGGTAATTGAAGGGGATTTCTAATACATTTCTATGCCTGTGTGTGTGTTTGGTGTTTGATATGTGACTGTCTATCCGGAATGAACTTTGCATCATTATATAGACATCCAATAGTAATATTAAATATCTTGTGTAGGTATAGTAGAAAGGATACAATACACAGAATAACTAGTGAAACATTTGCTATATACAAGTAGGTTCTTTTAATACACATAGTATGTATATAAATGCTTACACATGGATAAGACGCAGTCCTTTTGCTTGAGTGTTTAATTTTTGATATCATAAGCAAAAGTAGATACATGGAGATACATAGGTGAGCAAGTAGTCTATATATTATGCATTGCGTAAGAGTTCGTAAGTGTAAGAAAAGGATTGTAATAATGTGAGCGTGTTCGTGTTTGTGTGTTTAGTCGTCTTGATTGAATGTAAAGAAAAGGGTTGTGCGATGGGAAAGACGGAGGAGTAGGGATTGCAGTGTACAGAGAGTGTATAGGTAGTGTATAGGTAGTGTATAGGTAGTGTATAGGTAGTGGATGAAGATGAGTTGAATGTATGAGACATGACATAAGGAGAAGAAAAAGGAGAGACGAAGACTAGAGAGACTTGTTACGGGCCGAGGTAGATTTTTGGATGTGTGTGTAGTGTGTGTACATATATTGTGACTAACTATGAGGGTTTTGTGCTTTTGGTTGTGTGTGTTTAGCTGGGCGACTACTGCTGTGTGTTGAATGTTGATGTTTAAAGTTGTGTGGGGATCGGAGGACGTTGTTGGGTTGTGTTATGTGGATGCTTGAAGCCTGACGGATGTGTAATACCAACATTTCATGAATAATTCATGCCGTGCTCTTATCTAAAAGCGGATTTTTATCCTTTTGTGTTACACTCGAATCAATATCCACAAAATGAAGTTGTGGGACATGAGAATCCAATTGTGTATTAGAGTGAAGCTCAATTTAGACGATGTTCGGTTTAGACGAAGAGAAGGAAGGATGGGTAGATAGATTGATGAGATGGATACGACTCTAGATGTTTCGCTCGGATAATATGTAACATGTACATAACCAAAGAGTGCGAGCCATCCAGCCTTTCTAACTCTCTTATCCAGTCCATTTATATACATTTAGCTATACACATACATACACTTCTATTACTACTGTGTGACGTGTGTGTATCTCCAGTGTAGTGCTAAGAGTGCAGAGGCATACTTTGATGTTTGGCTGGAGAGATAAGTGTGAGAAGTAGCTGGGAAGTTACAATAGACGGAATGAATGTCGTTTTTGAGGGGTCAAGTCTTCCAACTTTAAACCGGACAGGGACACAGGCTGTGAGGCTGTGTCGGCAAAGAGCATTTTCCTTTGTGCATGAGCTAATCGTATTAATAGACGAAATGAGATGGGTCACAGTGATAGCACGGCCACAATGAACTTCAGTGTAAGAAATTAGATCTTTGCCATTTGTTGCTTTGTTTTCTCTCATAGAAAGATGTAGTTGTGTGTTTAAACTTGGGTGTACTACTAACTACCACTCCTATATTAGTACAGGCGGATATACTTGTACTGTCTGGATATTTCCAGTTGTGACAATATTCCATCATTGTATGTATTCACATGACAATAGATTTTTTCTTTACACATTGAATCACTTGGGCAGAATAATATGCGTAGTTAGTTTGAGTATATTTTTGAGTGTAATGAGTGGGACTGTATTGCTAACGTGTTTGTTTTTGTTTTTTTTGTGCAGATGACTTCGGAGGTGGTGCGGAGAGTCATAGACGAGACGACAGCGACCGGGATATCAGTGACAGTGGCTCTGAGAGTGGGGGAGCATTTCGTCCAGCGGCTCGTGACCTGGACCATCCTAGTCCGAACATCTCCTTGGGTCCTCCTTTGCAGCCGCCAATGCTCCCCTACCTCTATCCTCCCAGTATGTACTCGGGAGCTTCCGGTTTGCCTCCTTTGGGGCCTCCTCCTTCTCTTTCCTTGTCTCTGTTCGGTGGCACTCCTCACCCGTCTGCGGCGGCTGCAGCCTCGCTCCCTTCCTCGCTCATCTTCAACCACTTGCTGCAGCAACAACTTTTTCACGGCGGCTACCCCCTGGGACCTCCGGTGTCTCTCGCGTCCTCCTTAGGGCCTGGTAATGTCCTTCACAATCATCCATTGACTTCTCCAGAGTGCCGACAACGAAGTAAAGACGTGTCGTTTTTGTTGCAGCTTTACTCTCGGAACGGCTACAAATAAAAGCGCATCGGTTTCTCCCGTACCCGTTGATCCCACCGGCGACGGCCTCGTCGTCCTCGACTTCATCTCTAAGTTCCACATCCACCAGTGTCCTCGGAGGTGGAAATCTCTCCGCCTTTGAAACGGTTACTCCTTCCGGTCATCCAAGTCCTAAACACTCACCCAGACCTCTTGTCGAGGGCAGTAGTGTCGTGGACCCCTCAGCAGTAGTGCCACCTGTGCCACATTCTCACCGTATACCTCCTCTCCTCTGTATGCCTGGTCAACAACAACAACATCCCTCGGAGCTCAAGTCCATCGAAAAAATGGTCAATGGACTAGACATTAAACCAGACCTTGTCAAAAATGAGTTGAATGTGGACAAGTGAATTGTGTTATAGCTCCAGTGTCTCTCCCACCACTCCCGTTAATCTGCTACAAATATACACTAAGCCACTTCATAGGAGGATTCCATAGGATTTTTGATAAAACATTCCCCACCAAACACACACACACTCACATACACATCCGACGACTCTCACGTTATTCTCGTTCCCTTCATCCCGCCCGCAGTGTCTACCTTATACCATACCTAGTAACTCTTGGTGTCTCCTGCTCCGGTCCACCTTCGACCTCTCACTTAACTGTGTACAATCATCAGTAGTTGCTGTGACAGCTGACAATTAAATGAGCACATTACTTCCACACATACATAGACCTTCATATATGCAGCTATCTACACTACAACTCGTACGTACTCTACGTCGTCTCCTACGTCAACAACCAATTTAACCACCAACTCCTCCAAACTCAAACTCCAATAACTCCAACACTAACTACCTACGAAACACGAATGGACTGCTAAACTTGTACGAATATGATACGGTACGTACACAACATACGTACACTTTCCTATAGTTACTTATTGTTAGTTAAGTACGTCTACAGAGCTACAAACAGTACTACTATGATATGCTACTTAATACACTAATTCTATACATTACAATAACAGACACATTTCTAATATATTATTACTCTGTGTATGTTGTAGTGCATACAGTATGATATAATCCCGTGCAGTTGATGTTGTTGTTGTTGTTATTATCGTCGTCGTCGTCGTCGTCGTTGTGGTTGTGGAAGGGCGTTTTTGTATGGCAACATTCATTTCGACAATTAATTGAACAGAATGTTGCTATTTATTGTGCATTGGATTTGAGTCGTGACACACTAAGACATTCACCAAACAGTTTTGTAAGTGGGAAATTCTTTACAACGTACTTGTACTTTATTGAGCTTTATTTATTTATTCAAATTGTTGGCTAGGAGAATGTAGCAGTGTGAAAACTGAGCGTAGTATACATAGATAGTTATTTAGATGTAGTTTTATGTGGGTTCCTTCTACGTACATTACATTATAGCGAATGTATGTGTACTTGTACTGCGTGAAAATGTACAGAAAATAGAGAACACTTAATTTTATTGTAAATTTGCTAAAGTAACGAACAGTGTGCACATTCTGACAGTCATGCATTTGACGAATGACGTCGATAATTATAAGATGTACTCAACCATTTACATTTACACAATGCCTTTATCAACTAAACAACATACTCGACGCTACAAGCCAACAAACCACAGATACACTCAACAACAGCCTAATACAATATAGAAATACTTAAACAAGAAGCACACTTACTCTAACTGCTACACCTACTGCTATAGACTGTAATGATACACATATTATTATTACTGCTACTACAAACCCTACCAAGACGAATAGCGAACATTGAGTAATGAATCCCTGTACCTCTAGTAAGTGTGAGACGGTGAGAATGGTGGATCAAAAAATTCCCTGGAATTGAAAAGTTAAGAAAAGTCAAGACCGGGAAAGAAAGAAGGTGTGATGCAATGAAGTGCACTACGCTGCTACCTAACTACCAATACTACTACCCCGAAAAGGACTGTTCTGTATTTATATTGTCATTGTCTGGTGTGTAGTCGATGGAAATATTTAGACAGAACTGGAACGGAGTGAGTGGAAGGAGAAAACTGCTACGCAAATGACATATTATTATTATGGGGACATTGCGGTTACAATTGAATTGATTACGTTACGTGTATAGATACAAGATACAATACAAGAAGTATGAAATGATAACATATAGCAATACGACTATTGAATTAAGTGTGTCATGTAAGAAATCCTTACTATAATATAAATATACCTATATATATATACAAACAGTGTTGTAGATAACGTTAGAATACTAATTTAATTTTAGTCGAGATAGTCGATTTTTGTGAAGTAGATTTTTTGTTAGAATGCAATCGGAATCTTGGCTTTGTGGCCTTTACTCCAGATATCGTTGTTAACTTGAAGCTTTTTTGAGTGAGTGCGAACTGTGGCAAAAGACCAATTTTTAAGCTGAGGTAATTAAGAGTGTGTTAGTACTATACTTTGACTTGTATGCAGATGTGCTGATATTAATACAGATACAAGCGACGTTCGGTGAATTAATTTGAGAGGGGCTCTGTCTGTGTACAAGTTTATAATAGAGATTTCCAAAGCTGGTGGGTGAGGTGACTTGGTGAGTCTTGCTCTACAAAATTACATTACAGTCTACTACTACCACACAACTACTCCTCCTATATACTACATAACTATTACAACGCGGAGAAATAACTTGAGCAAATAAATTAGCCCAGGGTAAAACTCAGCTTATTATACTACGTTAGTGTGTTTGACGATGAAGAGGCTGACATTGAACTACCTACCTACAACTTACATACCTAAAGCCGCGTGAAGTGAACTGTGAATTACTCATCAGAATGTATGTGACTAAGTCAAATAGGAAGTTCTCAAATCAATGCAAATGCATTGTATTAGTTACCTATACCTACTACTAAATACTACATACAAGTACTACACTACCTACCTACATACCTAATGTTATAATAACCTTAAGATTACTACTCTACATATATAAGTTACAAACTATGCAAACGAGCTCTCGTGAGCCATTTGTAAAGAAAATGTGGGCAATCATCACAAGAATAAATAAAGTGTTTCTTTTTGCAGTATGGAACCAACCGTCTTTTTCTCTTCTTCTTCCACACTACTCAATTGTACACTCATTCTTCTCTCCCAACACATCCGTACACAACATGTACACAATATGCATACAAATAATATCCACCTATTCCCATATCATCCATACTACTAGCATAATACTTAGAGATACATCTATCTAATATACATATACAAAATATACATGTAATATCATAGCGGAGACCTGTACTTTTACAGATATTCCGCTGCTCCTGTTTCATGCATTGCATTAAAAGGCATTTGTTGGCTTGGCTGGCTCTGGCTCTTTTATCTCACGTTAGATTTCTTCAGCTAGGATCTAACAACTCCTAACTAACTGCAATCTGTTCACAATCAGTATAATAATAACATATCCAACTCCTATCTGTATTATTAGTGGTGACTAGCAGATAGAGTGATGCTCAATGCTCAAGTTTAAGTGGAGGATGCTGCTGTGCCGTAGTGTACGTATACACTACACACTCATACCTATGTGTGTAGTGTATAGGTATACTACAACCAGAAGAACACGAACAACCAGAAGAAGAAGAAGAAGTGTTTGGCTCATTGTCAGTCAATGTGTTCGGTGAAATCTCCAATACCACCATCACTTCCATGAACAACTTACTACACACTATCTGCAGCTACTTACATGAATTGTGAACATGAGATGAGACTACTGTATATTTTATGAAGAAGCGCCGCATGAAAATGAGTGGTGCATTATAGAGATACGGGAGAGATAGTCGAGAGTCGTATATTCTAATAGAAGGAGCAAAGATGATATGAAATTGCTAAGTAGCAGTATTCAGCCGTGTAGACAGACACTTGAAGATGCAGATTATTATAGTCGTCTAATTTTGGTAGCCAGAAAAAAGCGAGGGATGGAGATACAAAGACGGAATTGAGTGTGTGAAGCTGAGAGTGTGATGTTGGTGTGGTGTTGGTGGATGGTGGTGGTTGTTGGATGAGATGCGGTGTGGTGGTGTTTGGAGGAGTCTGCGGACGATTAGGTAGGTGAAGTTTGAAGTTTGTTGCGTAAACAAAACATTGAGCGATACAATAGTGAAAATAGGATAAACAAATTGTGATGGAAGGAAGGTGTGTTGAAATGTTTGATGTTGGGTAATGTAATGTAAATTGTAATGCTCGCTCCTGGCTATGATTGTAAAATGGTGATGGTATTATATTGGCGAGTATCTGTACAAAGTATCTGTGGCTTGGGTGTACACGTTGATCGAGTATATCCGACTGTTGGGAAATGATAGCTTACTAATGAAGAAGATGACATACAACAATTGAAATAGCAGGAGCAGCGAGTTGTTGATCTTGGCAGCATTTCCCTTCACAATACAAAAGGAGGATAAATAACTTATGAGCACTAAATTGACGCCTCTTTCTCACTGTTTGAGCACAAAAGAGGAGCCGCAAAAACAGAAAGAATCGTTATGACTATTAAGGCTCTCTCACTCCTTCGGCCTCAATGGCATTGGCAGTCACTCTGTTATGATGTGGCTCGCTCTCTGCGCACATTTTTCTTTGTGAGCGGACGATCAATTTACACATACAAATACATAGAGACGACCGGATGATGCACACCAGAATGAAACTTGCAGCTTTCCAGTTCCAGCCCCATTTAATTGCCACCGCAAACTCAATCCTATTCAATTTGCACATATTAGCAACTGAATATATATCCACTAGTCAACCAGACAGACTTCCAGGATCAAACTCATCATTAATGGAATAGGACTTGTTTCTTACTGCCAACCAACTTCTTTTTTCACTTTTATGTGTGCCTACCCACAGATTCGTAGGCTGCGTTCGGCGTTAGCACATTATTAGCATAAGTAAGTATCCAATGCCGAAATAAAAATCTACCAACTTTCCTCTCTTTATTATCCAACACTCATTTTATCCATTTTATAATTACCTCGCTCCGCGCACATAAAATCCTCTCGTTTCAAATACTCTTTCTTGTATTCGTATGGCAATATTCTTATACACATACATTCTTATACTTCATCAATATGCAGATACATACAGTTGATATTAGCATTATTATTTCCTAGTTAGTGTACTAATACAATACTAAATTCTTTTCACACCCAACCGCCTTCTTATAATAATGATGCTATTATGCCAACTGTAAATATTTACTGCATTACATTTTATTCTTTTTTGCACAATATAGAACAAGTAAAACCCACTGCTTTGCGTACATTGCTCTTTGTAGGAACTCCTGTTACACTTCAATTCTTTTGTTGAAGCTATCATTTAATTTCTTTTACACCAGATCTCGTTTTATGAGTCGATGTCAGCATGTAGGTGCATAAAACACAATACTATTTAATGTATTTACTGAACATTATACTGCATACTATTAGGTATGCATGATGAGCACTGCATCGTAGGCGTTAACCGCGAACTTATGCAAACTCGTGTTATAATTTTCTTTATTAGGTGTTTATTTTGTAGGCTGGAAGCTTCTCATTCTCATACTTAGGGGTTAAAATGTAAAAGTGTTGAAAATTTTACATGTTTCCTCTGCACACGAACGAAAGAATTGTTAATAACATGCATATGCCCCTGAAAAGTATGGATGACGTACCGTGACCGACTTTCATATTTAATTATGTTTGTTTTCGACACGGTGATAATCCAATATTTCATAGCTCATTAGGAAGATGATGCTCTACAACCCTTTCATTGTGTCCGGTAATGTGCACGGGCGTATTTATTTGTTCAATGACAAAAACTATTGATGGAAGAAAAAGGCATAGTGTATAACATAATAACTCTAATAAGAAGGAAAGATGAGACAGGAAAGGATCCTAATAACTAAAGTCTGGATTGCAACCTTAGTAATGTAAAGTAAGTAAGTAGTGAAAGCTTAATAAGAATACTTTGATGGTTTTATGTGTGTGTGTATGAAAGGGTGGTTATACGTATATCGTTTGAAGAATATACAGGAGGACTCTGGGTCGGTTGATCGAGACGTTGTTATCAGGTGCCACACCGCTGACAGATGGTGAATAGAACACATTGTACTCTCTCGATTGTATATTGTGTTCCGTACACTAAAACTAACATTAAGTGTTCTTTCTACATAGGTACTACTGTACACGGGGCTAAGTCCAAGCTTTGCTGCTTTGCAGACTGAAATATATAGGAATACCTTTAAAAGAGAGGTGTGCGTCGTACCGTTGTTGCGTTTCCAAGTTACAGAGGTGCTAAACAATAATAATATTATAAATTCAGAGTATAGAAAAAGTTTCAGGTAGGTAATATTATTATTATCGTGTAAAAAGACAGAGAGGCGAGTGATTCGGTATGACGATGGTCGTCAATGCACGACGATGCGATGATGTGATATGATACAGCTCAGGCATAGCACTAAACGCAGCACAAACAAACACAATGGATCATTTAACAAACATCGGAGTGGACGAGTGAGTCAAAGCTAAAGGGTCTGTGTACAGTGTATGTACACTTTTGTAACTTGTAAGCAATCCACTTATTTATATACCGGCGTTACACATAAGCTTCCCTTAGTATGCTGTACTTTATTCTACTACCTATGTATTATACATACACTACGACCATACTAAATTACTTACATAAGGCTACATTTTCAATGGATTGATAATTACACCATCACCGCTCCTCTTCTTTATTATTGTATTTATCTACCTGTCAATAAGCCATGTGTATCCTCAAGTTAATCTTTAACCCTGCCTTCATTGTCTATCCTTTTCTCTGCTCTCTCGTATGGTTTGTTAGCTCAAGCTCCCTTCTGCCTAGTACTTACTGTAGGTGTAATGATCTATATTAGAGTTGGCCCAACAATAAGTGCTAGTGTTCCCTTTCTTCATTTACAAACACATCCTTCCCACATCAGCTCCTTCACAACATATTTATTACCGCTCTATACACAGTGTGCTTCCTATACTCTAACACTCTATTACTGCATTACTACACCAGTTGATAAATATTGAACCTGCTGCTCAATTTAAAAATAAGCGTTTTTAAATTCTCCAAATATTTACACAAACTTGCTATTAGAGCAACTTGAGTGTTTCTCGACATAAAAATTGTTCTTGTAATGTAGGACACCTAAAATAACCTTAACCTTCCTTAATAATGTGTGCATTAGTAATACACGCAGTCTTTCACTGGGAATTGGGCATTGTACATACTAACAGCAGATTTATAAGGTGTTTCTTGTGTATAGCTATTATAGGTTGTTGTAAATAACAACAGAAAGTCTTCCTAGGTATAATAAGCGTTTGTCAGAAGGTATAGTGATACTAATATATTTGTAGTACTTAAGGGCTAACAATATTATTATACAGTGGTATTATGTGTTTTGTTCGTTGTAGTATATTAAAGTAAGTAGTATAGTAAGTACTGCATCCTTTCTACTATTGCTGCCCTACACTTTACACACACAGTGTAATATTGTGTACTTATTAGGACGTGTATAGATAGTGTAGGTCGTAGGTATATAGTGTGATAGTAGTAGTATTGAACGTGAGACGAGTTGGTATCTTTCAATCTGTTGGATGGCTTTAACCGTGGTGTCGTAAGCTTATTGAGGGATGACGGAGGTAATTCGAAGCTTGAGACAAGTTAAGACCTCCGATGCTAACAATTGAGACTTAATGCTTCTACTACTACACAGATGTATACGTTAGATATTGATAAATGAATAGTGTAGCTGTCTGTGGTTGTATTTGTTCTCAGTTTGTAAGTTGTCGAGTGGAGAATGTATCACACATTAAATTATCTGTATCTGTATTATTAGATTGTAATGATGGGAAAGGAAGCATGCCTTGAAATAATTCCATGTGAGGAAAAACCATTTGAGAGAATGGGTTTTTTGTCATAAACTTTTACACTATGGCAGAGAGAGACAGACAGACAGCAAACAAAAACAACAGAATTCAAAAAGGAAGACGAAAAGGTAGTCTTTGTCAAAGCTTCTTATTGTGCTTAATATTATTAAAACAGCTACACAGTTATACCACATTGCTCTAAGTGCTACAGTTTGTCTCTCTCTCTATACTTAGTCGTTTTAATACGGTTATATTTTGTGTCTGTATAGTTAAGTTATAAGATAAGTCACATAGTATTATGTATGTGTATTGAGCCAGGAAAAAGTGTACATAAAGTAAAGTGTGTAGGTACTAGTAGTATAGTGGGAGAAGATTGTCAGGCGGTGTGTGCTGTGTTTTTGGTGTGATGATATGTGATGCGGATGTGTGATGTAGGAAAGGAAGGAGTGGGAACTCGTCTTAACCAAACCCTAAGAAGCTCCAATCAAATGTGCTCACGGGTAATGGATCTTCTCGAGTCATATTGCACCGACCGTGTAGTACTTACATACCACTACTTCTCAACTTCCCACCGCACACGCACACAAACACACATTACTTTACTCTGACACACTAAACGCATGTATACACATCATAAAGTACCTACGTCTGAGTCTACTACCAACGCCAAATTCTTTTCTCCGAATTCTTTATGTAGTCTAATTTGAGATGAGACAAAAGTCTCACTACACACAATTATGTAATGCAGAGTGTCGCCCAAGTCATGTACATGCGTGTGCGTGTAAATGAGTAGACAGTGTCATTTTGCAAAGAGGTAGTAGCTGTGTGTATATAAAGGGGGATATAGGTAGGTAGGTATCTGTGTGTGTACTCCTACTACATGTGCACGCAAGAAGGTTGGCTACTTATATAAAAAGGCAGTTTAGAAACTTGTAGATTTTGATAACTCGGTCGGCGGGTGCTATTGCTGTGTTTGTACAATGTTCGGGGAGAAGAGCGGTGGTAATAGAAAATGCAAGCTAACAGCTATTGTAAATAGTAAGTAGTAATATAATAATGTGTAGTAGTAGTAATAGTAGTAGTAGTAGTTACTTAGGTCTCCGGTGGTAAACTGGTAAGACATAGTATTTTTACTACATATAGGTTTTACTCGGGATCCGACACATGCATCTTAATGTATAAGACGGTAGGACACACACATGCACACACAATGGATAGTGTCGTGTGAGCCGCAATGCTACAACTTTATCTAAGCAGATCGATGGAGAGGAGCGAAGAAAAAGTCCGAAAATATGTTTCCCTTTTATAGGATGGTCCGGGGAATCGAGTGTGCGCCCGCTGTGTAATCGATATGACCAAAACCTTTCGACCAAGCACAAGGCCCTTCTTTTTCATAGTCGCATTCCCAACTACAAAGCATTATTGTGTGAGTGTGTGTGCCCGGATTAATTTTGTAACAGCTGGTAGTAATATAATTATATTATATGCACGATATACTGCACACCTTGGCTACTTTGGCTAACTTTAGCTTGTCAGGAATCACAACTCTTACTAAATCTATCTACAGCTCATAATGTTGCCTTTGACACTCACTTACTCACGAATCTACTCCAACCGTCTCCAAATACCCTGCAAATAAACCACCACACACGGAGCAGAGCACGATACCCGCCTGAAACACTTACTCCGTATTAACACTACATACTATTAACTCATTTGCTAATAAAATACTATCATATAAAAATATATATCACTCACACTAAATGTATCTATACCTACATAAGGCATATACATACAACCCAATCATTCTCATGCAAATTTTATACATGGAAGTAATCCTACACCAACCATGGCTTTTCTTTGTACTCGGATATATCATTTTTACAGATCATTACACTTTATTGCAATTTATTTTCACACTGCATCTACTTTACAACAATCCATTTTTCACACAGCACTACAATATACAACCCGAATGTAACTTTTTCAGTACTCCTACAATAAGCGTAATTTTTTTCAATGCCATTATATTAATCCAATAAACGATACAATATGTAAGTGCCTTGCCTACTAGCTGTATCAGGCAGAAGTTTTCAAAGGGGGTATGTGCACAATATATAAATATACACCTACCTACGTGTAAATATACATTGTGCGCTTGGCTCGTTAAATATTTCAGTAGTGTGTGCATCGTGTGGAGGACTCCACATAAAATAATAGGGACGGAGAAGGAGATATAGGACTAATGATAGTTATGTAAAGTAAGCAAGGCTAACGTGGACAACAGGGCACGGGAATACGGGAGCAGTGCAAATTCGTAATAAATATGACAGATGTGATATGTAGGAACAAGAACAACTAAGGTTACTATTTCTTCATCGGCGGTCTTACATATTAGGTGGTCTGGTTTACTCTGCTACTTACCTTTGCCTATGTCCATCCCAGACTTAACTTGAGTACTCGGTTAGCATATAAATATTATTTTTGCTTTGACTTTTTATCGATATTATGCATATACCTACGTACTATTGCAAATCCATATAGAAAATACAAAGGCATTATATCAAGCCTTGATAGTTTTCGCATCCTTTCTGTTTTAGTAGTACTAATGCCGATATGTAACTAAGTAAGTAATATACTCGTAGTGTGTTTCGCATATACAGCAGCTTTTGTTTGCATGTTTCATGATGAACACAGCATTTATATGTGCATCAATTATTCAAAGCGTTGAAGGTTTTAGCTCTACGTGTACAAGCACAGTACGTTGGTAAGTGGCATCATATGCTTAATGTCTTCATATGCAGCACTAAGCACAGGTAGTAAATTATAGTTTCATTTCAGCACAAAAAATTGATTTAATGTTGCCTAATAGTACTGCTTCAAACTCATTATCTCCTTGTTGGCTTGTTGCAACAAGCCTTTTTGCAGTTCATTGACAGTGTGTACATATAGTAGGTATATATGTGTGTGTAAATACTACGTTCGATTTGAAGTCAGAGAACAGGGAATTATAGCTAGACAAACTAGACATGCAGAATAATGGGTCAAACCATTGAAACAGAAGAAACAGAACTAATTTCGTTTGTTTCCTGTCAAGAAGACGAAAACGGAGAGAAAGGCTATTTTCGTGGTGGATGTTCACGAGATAAGAAATCGAGCATCATATACACACACCCGCAAAGATGGTTCTTTTACTCACAATCAGACACGAAGAAGGCACGAATAAGATGTTTTTTCACTCTGTGTTCTTTTATGTATGGCATGCACAGTGCAGTAGTATAGTGGTGTGTCGGTCTGAGTTTGTTTGGTTGTTCACTCTGTGTGTGTGTGAGAGAGTGTGTGTGTCTGTATCTGTTGGTGAGTGTGGGGTGTTGGATTTCACAGTGAGCCCTTTGGCAAAGGATAAGAGGAGCTTTGATAAAATAAGACAAAGCGATCTAATTCAATCGAGAATCCCAAAAGCCACCAGTAGTACTCCTTCCTGCATTTTAGTTTTAGTTTCTAGTCCTGCTATATGGTTCTACGTGCGGCAGATTAGTTATAGCTATGCTATGTGCCATATAAGAGACAGTTGCATATTATGCCCTTGCCTCCACCATTTAAGCAGCATATTATACATTATACACATAGCAGCATTTATATATGTATGCTGAATTTCTACACTGAACTCTATATTTTTAGCTACTGCTGCATCTACACAGAATTTATTAATACCGAAAAAAGCTTTAGCATTGCATAGCTTAGGTTTATAATAGGGAGCATTTATATATGTCTCGGAATTTGAGAGTTGGTGAGTGTATGTATGTATAGGTTGATATGTGGAGAGTGTATGGGGATATAGTTGAGAAATAAAAGGAGGAGGATGTGATATTTGTATAGATAGTTTCCGTGAATGCGGATAAGAGTTGATGGTGATGTGATGGTGGTGGTGGTGGGATGTAGTGGGATTAGATTAATCTACACAGCCGCCGAGAAGACAAGTGTAGCGTCAAAAACATCGCGACGCTCACCACAAGCTCCACTTGGAAGAGATGCCACACCAAATCTGCTTCTCAATACACAGTCGAATTATTCAACCAAGCTCCAAGATTATTCGCATCACAGTCAACCGCATTATTTTCAGCCTTTCCGGTCCTGTGTCTCTGTCGCCTTCTTGTATACACGGATCCTCTTCAAACCTCTACTAGACGCCTAACAACTCCAACTCCTATATGTACTTCCACCACTCTACAGACATTCATGCTCCACCACATACTACACTCATCATATATCCAACTTCACTGCACCCGGCACTTCCACTCACATATTACAGACTACATCTAATGTAGCAAACACTAAGGCACATAATCGCACCACCAGTAGTAGTAGCAGTACAGCAATATCACAAACAACATCATACAGATATAACAACAGACAAGAGACTCTTCTGTCCCGTTTCTTCACTCACAAACAGTCCTTAGCACAGAGGGTACTCCACTCGCTTCGTATTTTGTATACAACGAATTCCTGTATTTAGAGACCAATATGCATTATGGCAGTCGTGAGTTATATCACCAAGTTCACTGTTATACTGCACAAAATTCTTAGAAGCTTGCATTATATTTATAAGTACAGTTGCACTAAGTCTCACTAAATACATATACACAGATTTACCAATGGAGTTTCTTTTGGCTTCTTTGCTCTTCAGTATTAAATGGGCTTTAATAGTAGGAAATGAAATGATATGGGCGTAGCGTATCGCATTATAATACATATCTCTGTTGCACAGAGTGATTCAAGTGTTTTCTCTGTACGTAGAGAATGTGTGGGTTCATAGGAAAAAGGACCTAATAGAGGTTATTAGCTTTTTTGTTTCTATAAAAATACCATAAAATTTAGTATTTTTTAAAAATAAAACAAAACAATTTTATCAATGAAAAGTATTTTTATAAATTCGACGAAATTTTCAGTTTACAAACAACAAGTAGGAGAGCTTAAACTTTGTACGTTCCTGACGTAGAATCCTGAATATCCGATAAGGTCCCTTTTCTTAGAATGCCACACATATTATGACTTTAATGCTAAGCGAGAGGTTGGTTGACGTAAATGCATCATATAAAATACTAGTAGCATTATTATATACTAGGTACTTACTTACTATTCATTCTTAAATACCAATGTAAGTATAACTGTGAATTGTTATTTGGCTCTTACATAAAGCATTCACTATATAATACGTAGTTTAATATCTGAGTTATATATAAACGTCCTATTTACCTGTGTATGTGTATTGTGTATATATTATACATAACAAAGTACATAATATATAGGCATAGTCAAGTAAAAGAACTGAGCTGTATGAGATTTTACTCTTACGGCTCTCTTTCTCTCTCTTCACAAACACATCAAAAGGGACTTCATCCACCGTACAAAAGAACTGCTCTTATTACACACAGCAGCTCTCTGTATGCAAATTACAGTCACCTTCCGAATAAGACTTGTGCAAAAAGCACGAATAATATAATATAGTTGTTACTTGCTCTTGAAAAATAAGAAATGAACGCACTTCAGTGAACCACATTCAGTTAAATGGTTGCTGCATATTACATATAACTAGTGCACTGTATAAGCAGCACCTATATACTTAAGTACTTATATTGTACATGCAAGTAAGCACACGGAAACTCATGATTAGTGTTTTGTCTGAGTATATTATACTGTAGTTGTAGTAAATCGACATAAACAGTCAGAAGTCAAAATATTACTATGTGTATTATACTTATTATTAATAGGTCTTCAAGAACCACTACAGATACACATGGGTAGATAATACACATTCTCATCTAAGTCGTGGTTTATTCCATGATGACTGCTTTTAAAACACCGACTTTGTTGTTCCTGCATTAATGTAGTTAGTGGATTTGCATACTGTTTTTGACTTTATATATACCAATGCAATTACAAATTCATAATACCTGAATTAAACGTGTATTATATTAATTAATCGCCAGAAATTAACTAATTCTCGTCATAACGTGACATTGTACAGTTTTTTATGTCCTAATAAAACTTTACTAGTTATGTATACCTATGAAAAAATGAATTCTTTCATGCAGCTACATACCTGGCATTCACACGAGATCAATATTGCTGGTGAAAATTGCGAGACTTACTTAAAAGGTAAAAGCATCGAGTTAGCGTAGCATTTTAATTTTCTGTGAATAACACTTTTATTTTTATCAAGGCCCATATTGGGGACAATAGTAAAATAAAATTTCTTTCCGTTCGTTTTATTTTCAGTCGTTAAGTGAAATCAAGATGTAAGTGGGTTTTGCATTCATTTACTACTAGAGTTTCTTTGTCATCTTCACAAAGGATGTCGTGCTGTAACTTTACACTTAATGTGTTAAACGTCTACATACGTCATTATATCCTTACACAGCATATTATTATACACATAACACTATTTCCACAAACGCTATATAGTAAAAGCACTACATTACTAAGACGTGTGTAGTAAGAATAAAATGAAACGAGAAAAAAGGTAATTCAATTTAGTTAAAGTGCTTTGAGAAATGGCCTGTGCTGAACAGCTCGTGTATACTTAATACGTTGTACTGCTTGATAAATAGGTTTTATATATTAGTTGTATGTGAGTTGGGAGCAGGAGCTACAATATTTAATTGGAATAACGATAAAGGTACAAATATATTATGTGTAATGAAGTACCTCTGTAAGTACATGACATGAGATAATAATATGAAAGAAGTCGAAGCAGAGCAATAAGATGATATCGTGAAATGAATATTCTACATGGAAAGATGAGCCGTTTTTATCAAACCAACCATCTAAGTGTTAATGAGTGAAAACGAGTTGTTTTTCAACAAGATAGGAATAATAACTTCTTGAAATGTTGAACATGTATGTAGTAGAATGTCTATGAACTAAACTCTATAGTTTCTCCAAACACACACACACACATAAAATACTCCACACACACATACACACACACATGACGATAAAAATGCACACAAGTACAAATGTACAAAGCAAGTGTAACATAACTGTTAGAAGAAGAAGAGTAGGGAAGCCGCGTGAAGAAGAACCTAAATAATTGTGTAAGGGGACTGTCCGGTCTAACTCAGCAAGATAGATTGATTATCGCCTGTAGTCCTGCTAGTATTACAAGCAGTGTAGTAGTAGTTATAATAGTAAGTAGTAGCTACAAAAGTCTGCGTATACTTAGCTAGTTATACATCAATTGAGAAAAACACTACTTTACTAGCACTACAACTACTACTACTACGATTACTCCTTGTACGCAGAAGAAGCTCAGCTATTTCTTCAAGCTTTGCTCACACACAACACATTTATTCAGTTTGTCGTGTCGTGCTGGATATTATGTATGTAATATGTTATGTTGTAACTATTGTGATGTGATCATGGGTGAGAAACGGTGTGGTGATAGTTTACACCGAAAAGGTCGTAACAGGTAATGTCATACATTTATTCAAGTACACACAGCATAACATAACATGCCTATCTGTATTTTTCTCTTGTGACATGTCACTACAGCAAATAGTACGTATAAAACAACTAGGTAATAATAGTAGCATGCCAAGCAAATAAAACATACAACCTTGCTTAATTCCTTACTGTACCCTATACCTTACAAACCTCTACTGTATTTACGCTTATGTATATAATATGTGTACTATTATTTTATACAATGTAAAAGCATGTAGTGTGCAACATACCTCTAACTTATACTATTTCTACGGTAAAAACGTTTATACCGAGGATTGCAAGTAGGCATGTGCTGATAAAATACATGCTACTACTTATATAGATGTATAATATGTAGTATGAAATAAATAGTAGTATGAAACAGCAGCAAAATTGTAGTGTAATGGATACCTTACCTACTTCACACAGAAACACACACTCTCGTACATAAGAATTGCTTTTATATGTAAAGTCGAGTAAGCATAAAATAGCAAGGAAAGCAAGTTAGCTGAGTCAGGCACAGCAAGCAACACATAGACAGAAGGACGATAAGCACAACGAAAGTAAATCAAGAGCTAAACTAAAGCAGTAAGAATGTATGCTGAGATTATAGCTAATAGCCTTAGCATAGAGCGGAGCCATAGGTGAGTCTTATGTAAAAGGTGTATGACTGTGTGGACCAAAGTAAACGTACATGCAATTTACATGTGAACATAACAAACACATAGCAGAGCTGATACGGATTTTATTCAGCACACTATCTCTTATTAGTATTAAGTGAAAATACAATTGTGAGCCATGCAAATTGCCCCTATGGTGTGTGTGTGTGTGTGTATGTGTGTGTGTGTAGCTATGATTTCATAGTGTAATGCAATGCAAGTCAAATTTATAATGTGTATAGCGAATTAGTTATATGTAAATTTAGTTTGCACACGTAGTTTTGTATTGTATACAGCTATAATAGATATGTACATACATTTGCAATTTTAGAGATTGGGTTCAGTGTAGAATACAGTGGTGTTTGTGTATGTAAGGGCAAGGTGGAGTGTTTGAGTGTTGTAGTGTGGCCGTGATGTTAAGTAGGAGAGAACAGGTAGGTTAGAGCAACAAGAGCTGACAATGAGTGAGAAAATTGTAAATGGAGAAGGAAAAGTGTGGTTGTATTGAGAAATTACATGTGTATTGTGCTATGTAGGGATTAGTATTAGTATTAGCGTTGTAGTTAGTTGTTGTAGGCATATGAACCCGTATGTCTGGCTGGACAACAATAATTTGAACATGAGAACATCACATCACACAAGATATGAATCGGAACAAAAGAGGTTATGTGAAGAAATGTGTTTCATAACGAAACTAGTTATTGTAGGCGTTTTGTGCAATTTTGTTGGTCACGCTAAGTAAGACGACGAAGGATGTGATGCTATGCGCCGTGGTGGTGCTGGAGGTGCAGCTAAAGTAATAAGGAGTCACTTTACTCGCCTCGACTTTTTCTTGATCTATCTATCTACACACTCACTTGGCTTTGGCACTTCTTGAACGTCCTACCCGCACCACCACCAACACCACCACACATTACACATTACATTACATTATTACATTCTACATTATATTATTATTACCAACACAATTCTCTCTCTCTCTCTAAACTCTCTATCCACAACATAACAGCCATTCCATTCCAATTGAACCAGTCACTGTATAAATACAATACACACTGCATCCATATACACTACTAATACCACCGTGCACCTACAATAATAACACATACACGAAATACACATATTATACATTATGTTCCCTTTGTACATACAATACCCTCTTTATTTCTTCTTCTTCGTCTTCTTCTTACAATGTACTAATCTAATTTACTGTGATACTTTGCTCAAGTAGTAGTAGTGTGTTTGTGTGCGTAATATTGTAACACAGGACTTATTGGTGTCTGTACACACTCACAGTGTTTGTTCTTTGTGTCTGGATGGAAAACAAAAGAACATGATGGGTTTGACTGTGGCCGAGGTAAATGTGTTGGGAAGGCTAAGACTAAGGTAAGGCATGAGGCGCAAAATGCTCACGCCCAGAGACAACACATTCAAACTGCAATTTAGTGAATACCTTTTTGCTCGTATTCCAAATCTCGTGAACTATAACTCCAGACAAACGCCACGACTACTACCAGATAATATTACATACATAATATTAGCTTTAATATCCGAGCAGATAGAGCCTCACCATGTCTTGGCTGTACCTTCCTTGCTGTTAAGTTATTACATTCTGTCTCGTCTTCTCTCCAAAACCTTAGCAACACTCCAACTCCCTTCCCTCACTTTATCGCAGTAGTCTTCTCTCCTTCTTTACTGCTCCTGTAGTTTTTTATTCCGTCCAAAACTCGGCGATGCTCTCCTATCTCTGTATCTTCAACTTATTTGCTCTACTCTGCTACTACCACCATAGCACGTACATACAAATACGTTAGAGACACTGTGTATATATATAAATTATAAAATGCTCACTCTCTGTACACAAAGTACATGTTACACAAATTGCCTTACAAATTCCAAGCGTCTTAACTTACACCACGCTGATCCAGTCCTCTTGTGCTCAGTCAGTGCACATAATCTTTCATATTGTGTGCAATCATATTATATGTAGGTGCTTGGTCCATCCATTATATTTTTCATATTGTTGCCATTAAATCCTTTCTCATCACCATTAACTCCATCATACAATTATCGTTGATAATACTCTACGGTGTACGGAATGTGATGAGGTGTGTCTTACTGGAAAACAAAACGACATAGCCCATTACGATACAACTACACAATTATTGCAACTTTTTTCATGGCTACATACACAAAACCAACCACAATAATAATAAGTGACTCGAAATGAACGCGCTTGAACAATTTGAAGATGCACACAAAAGACATAGAAATTTATTGCTATTAAATTTCGCAGACGGCTGTCGAAATACAATATTTATGTGTAACATGCGTGCAATAAGGATGCAAATCTTGATATACTTTCCATTTATTGCACTATCACGTAACAATACAACTTGCATTGTAAATTATAGCAGAAATAGTGAAATGTATATAGCTATCCATAGTGTTTATAAACCCTTAAGTACCTAGTTAGCTTATTATATTGCCTCTCTATATATAAACAAGCATGACGCATTATAATGGGCAGTAAAAAATATTTGCGGGTGCAATAAGATTTAAAGCAGCAGTTACAGATATAGACGTAGCAGAGGATTCTCATACTCAGCTAAATGTCAATGTTGAAAGACAAAAGGTATAGTTTAGAAAATTTATGAACCTTTCCTTGTACTATATAGTAAAGCTATGTAACCAAGGGGTATATACAGACAAAAACAAATAATATTACGACAATTGGTTATTTGACTTGAGTGTCTGCTCGTTTTTCACTATCGTCAGCTCCTTCGTGCCTACCTACCTTTTCCTTGTTAGCACACATTAACACTTTTTAGGGAAAGTACCTGCGACCTTCTGCGGGTCTGTAAAGACCAGAGCGACTATCTGTATTATCTACAAGTCTTTTCATCCATACTACCACCACCACACTTCTACCTACTGACTACCAGATTTGGAATTCTATCCACTATAGTAATAAATACTTGAGTTTGCCGACTTCTTGCTGTTGGTTAGTATTATTGAGTGCCTACACTCTATACAGCTACATGCACACAGCAGAGAAACAAGAGCTACTATTTAGTAGTGAAGAAGAAATGGGTTCCTTAGTTACAGGAAAATATTCTTATCACTAATAAAGAGCGGAGGCGAAACTTAAAGAGAGTGGAAGTAAGTAAGTCTCTCTCTCTCACTCTCTCAAGGATTCAACTTGAGGGAGTCTATATGTATGTTGTGTGTATTGCTAGTATTTGCTATTAGAAAAGAAGAAGAAATATTATATAGGTAGAGATGGAGGATGATGGTGTGTGAACTGGGACTGAGACTGAGTTGGTGATGAAGGCAGAGAGTAAAACAAAGTAGTGGTGTAGTTGTCTGACAATGCGAGTGTAGGTACCTGGGACCCCCAGCGAAGCACTCGTCCTCTCTTAATTGTCTGGGTGAAATCTTCTTTACGCCTTGTACTCACTCAGTTTTCTAAAGGTCTGGAGTATTGATAGCCAATCTAATGGGATGTTGATTGATTAACAATGTCTACCTGATAAATTCTCTATTGTCGTAACTAATGGACGAACTCTTAGCAGCTCTTGACTGCAAAGGTAGCGAAAAGATAGTGTAAGCAATATGTATCGCTCACAAAGCATGTAATAAGTTGATATTCATGTTCACTATCTCATTTATATCTTCAAGGAGTATATATGTGTGTATTATATATAGTACATGTACATATACAGTGTAGAGAAGAATTGAGGATGGAGTAGTACCTGGGTTACTTAGTTTCTCGGCTCTCGGCTGCATGTTGTTTGGTATTGGTACCTACCTCAAATTGATTGACTGAATGCGTCGTAGTGGTAAAGATACTTAAACGTTAAATTGAATTTATCTCGCATTTTCCTCTACGTACAGGATATTACTCCAGATATATGTCTATAAGATGTTGCTATTAAGTGTAATATATTATAGATATGTGCCGCAGTTGTAAAGTAAGTACCTAGTTGATATAAGTAAATTGGCTAATTCAGTGCCGAAGCATCTGCCTCGTATTATTTACTACGATTTACTATTAAGTAATAAGATTATATATACGAGTGTATTACATTACAGCATATTATTACGTATGGTGTAGCAACTAAAGGTTTTGTAAAGGAACTCAACTCAGGGAGTTCATCGATATCCGTATCTTGACAAGTAGTGCCTTCACAGAGGCAAGTTGGTTGACTGTACGAGCAGATAGTGGATTGACTGGAATTATTTATTGAGATGAGATAGATGTTGGTAAATAAAAGCCATGACGGATAGAAAGCCTAATTATCAACGGAGATTCAATTGTAGCGATTATTTCTCAAGTAATCCAAACTTATTAAGGCAACACAAAGAAACTGTACTATTCCGTTGCTCAGAACAGTCAAGTGAGTGAGTGAATAAGCCGAAACAAAAAGTGGCTCTCAGAAGTTTATTAATGTTATAGCATAGCATAATGATAAATCCTACTACACTGGGATACACTCACTTGTTCATTATATAATATGTAATATTATGTAAGTGCACTACTACTACACATCTATATGTAATATATTATGAGTCTTAACATATGCATTGCATAATATTATTATTATTATGTGCCGTGAGTGAATAAGTAGTGGTAGTGGTACACTTTCAATGTAATAGTTTTCTCACTACCAACTACCAACCACCAGACAGACCTTTGGTCCATCAACAGAGACCAGTATTTACTATATAGTCATATTATTCACTTATTAAAACAAACAGGCAAACTTCCGAGTTTGTTTTCCAGCGGCGGCTTCTCTGCGGCTGAGACGATGCGAGGACTTGATCTCCTCAAGAGATACAACACAACTTCCCCATCCATCAAATACGTCGCTGACTTCTTTGACAAGATTTTCGAGTTCGAGTATTTCTATAATATATAATATGTTGTGTATATTCCATAGTACAGTGTGTACCACATTATATGGTTCTGGTTTGTATACTACACATATTTCAAATTGTGGTATAAGGTTAAAGCCGGGGTTATGTCTGTCTGACTGGTTGTGTTGTGTTTTGTTGTTGGTTGGCGAGTGGGGCACAGAGGCAACGCAACGCAACGGCAAAAGCTGCCCAGTTGCTCTCCACACACATTTGCATTGTCTCCTTTGACGTTGCTACAAGTATGTGAACATTCTTTTAGAAGACTCATCTCATCACACAGTCTATCTCTCACATTTTTATGTTCTCCTCATAGCATCCCTTTGCTGTGTCAAAGGAAAACTCGGAACACGAGCAATATTATGAAATTTAAAGTATGTCTCCAGGCTGTCAACATTCCTTGGCGCTGTCTGCAAATTTATAACCATTGTATCAATCTTAATTGTTGCTTTACATATAGCGCCGAGTGTTGTTTTCATGTATCTCATCGCACCATTGTTCCATTGTGTCACTTTATTATTAGACTCGACTCCAATAATTCATTTTAATAGCCACCAATATACACATTAACAAATCTAACAATGTAACAAGTACAATTAAAAATTACTTTATATTGATATAAGGATATAATTACATTTTTCAAAATTATTTATGTGTAATGTAAAATATTTATGCCACTATTTATTTGTATCACAATAATCGTGCATTATTAAAGGTGTAAAATTATGGGGTCATTTATGTCTAATATAGTTAAAAATTGTATGCGAAGTGATTTATACGTTAAAAATTGAGATGACATATTTCTAGTCGTGTCAACATCAACTAGTCTATACCTATATAAAACAAACTTTTTATACTCATACTCATACATATTATACCTGCACGTATTGTAACTACCTAGTAACTGTTACTTAACCTGCCATATAAGTGAAACAAATAAATATGGCTTGCGCTAAGAGTATGTGTGATTATGTGTACGTAGTACTAGTAGACACTTTACATAGTACATTAATGCGTTTAATATTTTATATTTTGTAGTACGTGCCACTCTGTGCTTTAAAAGGAGTAAGGTGCCCAAATGGGCCGGTGATGAATGATGATCCCAAAAGTGGCGAGGAATGAATTGGTGTCTAAGTATCGTCTGATGCATAAATCATAGAGAGACCGGAATTGGTTCGTTCGCATAGCAGCCTTGGTAAAAAGAATATTACAATGCACTAAAAGGTAGATGATATAACTCTTAAAGACATTTCATAGAGTCGTCAGTAGTCTTCTGTGGCTCATAAATAGAAAAGTATCGCCACGTCTATTCGTTCGTCTCTTAAGTCTGCCTCTCTCTCACTCTGACTGCTAGGAATCATATTCATATCCAAAACATGGTATAATAATGATAATAATAATAATATAGGTTGGGTAGTTAATGTTAGCCGTGCCAAGGCAGAAAAGAAGACCAGGACGACGACGGAGAGGAACTACCTACTAAAGAGAGGAGTATAGTGTTCATCTTACATGTTTTACCAGTAACAAGATGATGATGGGTCCTATATTATAATGTATGATATTGCCTTCTACACAAATAGTGTAGTAAAATATGTAGAAATAGATGTAGCGTGGACGAAAATAGCAAGCTGCATGGCTAATAGTCTAGTCACTCGAGAGAGTTCTTCGTAGACCTCCTAATTGTTATGGGAAGGGCCCTGTGAATGAATGATTTTCAGAAAGGAATTCGTCAGCCAGCCAACTTACGAGGAGAAACGTGTGGGGCAACCCGAACTATTCAAAGAATGCTTTTATTGAGTCACTCCTATGTACTAGACTTCCACACCACACTCGTACAACTTAGCACAAAAAAGTTAATTGTTTCATTATGTAATCTAGTAATTATGAATTACGAAAAAGTATTATAACTATATCAACTATAACTAGGTAAAAAAAAATTGTTGTGTGGCTTCCTAGTTAAAAGATGTTTGTGGGAGTCCCAACAAATGATCGAAGTATTCGAAGAGTAACCTGACGTGTTTGTCATATATCACCTTAAAAATGTAATACAAGGAATAAACAGTCATAACTCCCTCGTAGAAATTAGGAACTTCTAGAATTTCTGCTCCATCTGCGAAAATTTTTATTTTCCTATTTCCACTATGAAGGTCCTCTTGTCTCAACATCATGATTGGCGTTAATTTTGTGGTCGTCTCCTTTTCCTAAATCATCAAAAGGGACGAATTATTCACAACAAAGTTAACGTATTCAATATTCTTAATACGCGAAAGTAGTACCTATTCAGTATGTATCTTATACTATTATAATTTAAATTATACCTTTGTCATTAGTTGGAATAGGGATCCAATTACCTCCTTTTCTCCAAGATAAACCACCAGGCAGAGCATGCCAGCATTTCTTTTCGTTTCTGAATTTGAAAATTGTATTTTAATTTATAAGATAGGTAGACACTTACAATACCCAGGTCAAGCCAAGACGAACCCTTTATGTTTTAAAAGTTAAAGGCCTACTTGCAAACCCTGGTACCGTGAAGTACAGTGATACCTCGTCAGAAAAAAAATATGAACCGATACTACGTTCAGGCTAAAGTAGTATGTGTGCTGTAAGGTATAGTGTAACTCACCCAGCCCCCCTCAGGGGCAGGGCGGAATATATCAAACTGCGATACCCCGTTCGTAAACTTGTACCCGTACCTCGTTGAAACGAGTAGGCGTTTGCAGCTAAGATTAAAGGTAAATAAATATTAGATTCGTCTCGGCTTTACTGCGGAAAATGGGACATACAAGAAATTAAAGTACTAACCAACTGATTTAGTCGTCATAAATATTTTTTTTGCATCAGAAAACAGTTTAGGCGGAGTTTTGAATTGCCTGGCATTGGCAGCTCTCACAAAAGTTTCGTCCAATAGCTCTTCTAATATCCTTAAGTTTTTATTCAGCTTGCGATTGAATTCAACTTTTACCTATCATTACAAGTAAAATATATATTTGTTATTTCTCATAATTTTTTTATATTTTAGGTACAAAGATTTAGAAGACTGACCACTTGATAAATTTTGAGTGCTGGAAATTGTTTCATTACATCACCAATTGTTAAATTGGGATTCCTGATTAGAGATTCTCTATACTTTGACGTGATTGCCAATGCCTCGTTGATTTCCGTAATGTTCAAAACATCTGTATCCGTATGTACTAAATTGCGGAAGTGAGCCATACTTATCTTTATTTGATGAGGCGTCAGTTTCTTTCTTGATTTTATTAAGTCCATTATTTAAACAATTAACACAATACAACACTTTCATGGATTGATCTACTTGTATTTTATTTTAGCGATGCTGACTGCGATGATGAGTGATGAGCAGACTCTGCTCGGTAGACGATTGAGCATCTCGGCCCCTGACATGAGCAACCAAGCACCTCATGCTGCATAGCCAGCGCCATGTAAAATATGTAAATTATGATTTAGACATAAAACTTCGCACTGATTTCAATGCAACTGCTTAAAACACTTGTAA